>PVJX010014177.1:0-45536 GCA_004027295.1 Dolichotis patagonum
AAAGAAGAAATTAAACAATATTTACAAGTCAATGAAAATACAGACACAACTTACCGGATTTTGTGGGATGCAGTGAAAGCAGTCCTGAGAGGAAAATTTATTGCATTGAGTTCCCACATCAGGAAGACAGAACGAACACAAATAAACAACCTGATGCTACAACTCAAACATCTAGAAAAAGAAGAGCAAGCCAAGCCAACGGTAGTAGAACAAAAAAAGCATGGTAGGACTTCTAAGAAGGATAATATTATATTAGCAATAGTTGTCAGCTGTAGTGAGCCAATTTAGTTTGACATTTCTTACTCAAGGTTACACAATCAGTCAACCACCATAAGCGGTAATATTTGAATTCATTAAAACCTTGGGAATAAAGTAAATATTCAAAAGTATAGGATGAGTTAAGCAAATTCTTGTCAATACAACAAAGTATTGTTTAGACATTTAAAATGTTGTTGTAGAGATGCAATTGTTGATGTAGAAAGATATCTGCATTGTATTGCCAAGTGGGAAAGATTTATTAAAAATTCCAAAGTTTTATAATCTTCCTTTGGCATAAATACATAGTAAAATAAAGGTTCCTGTATATGTGCATGGAAACTTCTAATAAAGAAAAATTGTAATACTTTGACACATTTAGTTTAGCCCATTAAAGTTTTGAGACAAGGTAGGTTTCATTTGTATAGTCCAATTTTTAATCCATGATTGTTACAATTTTTAATCCATGATTGCTATATGTGTCTCCTAGTTCAACCCAAATAGACAAAATAGCATAGCAATATGTTGCTATTTCCAAAGAACAGGAATATGCATGCAGAGTTTGTGCAGAGGGAGAATTTCATGCAGCGCTCTGGATTAGAAACTGTGCCTTTAAGCACTAAGCTTATTGATGAAGGGGTCATGCAGTTCCAGAGTTGCTTTGTTTAGAAGGCAAACAGGATGGAATTCAAGTACAGAAGATACTGAATTTCATATCAGTAAAGTTTGTCTCAAAGACCTAGAAGCTGCACGGTTGGTTGAGAAATTCCTGAGGATAATGCCTGTAGGACACTGTGATGCTATAGTTTTTGGGATTTTGCTGTAAAATTAGGAATCCTGATTCACAAGTGCTGATTTTAATACTGACTAACCTTCTTTGTGTTTTTAAAATGAGGGAATTTAGAATATATATTTACTGTGATTAGTTAAAAAAGAACCAGAGTAATTCACTACTTGTTTCTGTGAGGTCTCTGAAAGAAATTAGAAGCAGGAAGTCTGAATCAAGAACAAGAGCTCTTTTTTTAGATGCTATTGTGAAGGGTGTGGCTTCTCTTATTTCTCTCTGAGTGCTTTTGTTGTTAGTGTGTAGGAATGCCATTGAGTTTGAGTTTTGACTTTGTATCCAGCTACATTACTAAATTTATTTATTATATGTAGGAGTCTTTCAGAGGGGTTTTGGGCGTCTCCAATGTAGAGTATCATGTCACCTGCAAATAATGATAATTTAACTTCTTGTTTTCCTATCCTTACTCCTTTTATTTCTCTCTCTTGTCTAATTGCTCTAGCTAGTATTTCCAACACTGTGTTGAATAGGAGTGGTGATAGTGGACATTCTTGTCTTGTGCCTGATTTTAGTGTAAAGGCTTTCAGTATTTTGCTGGCTGTTGATTTGTCATAGATGGCCTTTATCATATTGAGGTAAAGACCATCTATTCCAAATTCTCTATAAGAGTCTTATTGAGAATAAGTGTTGTGTCTTATTGGATTTTAATATGTTTAATAGTGTAAACAAATTTTTAAAGGAAAATGAGATATTATATTAGCCATTGTTCATTATTGGTTATTTGGTTTTGAATGTCCTGTAATACTTTCATTGTCTTGAATGATTTTATACTATTTTGTTATATTTGATACTATTGTGTGTGAAGGTATGCTCCACTATTTCAAAGAAAAGAGACATTACGGTAACTACTCTCAATATCCAATTGTCTTGTCATGAAGTGCTGAGTTGCTTGCATTGTTTTGTTCTGATCTGCTTGCTTCTGTTCCCTTTTGTCTTATTCTCTTTAAAATTAAAAAAAAAAAGAACAATAGCTCTGAGCCAGCCTTTTCTTAGTACTCATACCACAACACCTTGTTCTTCTCAACTTTGGTTTTGCCCATCCATAAAAAAGTTTGGGAGTTATGGGAAAGGGCATCTCTTCTGCACATGGCCATAAGTGAGGTATTAGTAAAGAGGCAAACTTTAACATATGACTAACATCATACACTTACCATTCACAGAGGACTCACTGAGGACCAGGATGGGTGATCAGTATTTTATGCCATATATATATATATATATGCATATATTATATACATATATTATATTTATATACTATATTATATATATATAATTTTCTGATCTCATATATAAGAACTAAAAATCAAAGATGGGAAATAAGTTGTCAGAAGTCACACAATTATATAATTATATAATTATAATATAAGTAAGTTAATTATATTAATTATATTTGGGGCTTAGTTTCAAAATCAAGTCTTTGGAATATAAAGTTCATAGCTGTGAACAGTGTAGATTATTTCCTAAAATTATGAATAAAATCAGTACAATTTTGGAAAATGTCTTCCTTTTTTATTCTCTGTGCTATTGTTTCTCAAACTTCAGTGTACATAGGAACTATCTGAGATATTTTCTAAGTGTGTGTATTGTTTTTTGTGGTATTGGGCACTGAATCCAAGTTCTAGTGCTTGCTAAATATGCACTCTACCACTGAGCTACACCTTCATCCCTGAAATGTTTTCTAAGAATATGTTTGTTTTCCTGTTTCAGAGGTTCCAGTTCAATAGGTTCAGAGTGATCCAAGTATATGTTTCATCACTCAGCACCCTGCATGGTCATGTACCAATAGTCTGAGGGTCCCATGAGGAGTTGGTGCTGTTTCTCAGAAAATCTGCTCACCATCCTGGAGGGAATATTTTTCCATCTCTTATTTCATCTAATAGCTGTTACTGTATATTAATTTCTTTATGGAGTCATTTCTATCTTCTTTAAGTAGATGGTTTTGACTCTTCCTTATGGCTTCATATATCTTTTTGCATAACTCATCTTTAAATTATCACTATTTTAATTTTCTGTTCAATTGTCAGCTTCCAGACTTAATTATGAGTTCTTTGAAGAGAATATATTCTGAACAATAGGTATATTGGATGCTCAATGCACCCCTCCCCCCGAGGGTAATAACAACTATCTCCATGCCTACAACATTGAATGAAGTGAAGATAGATTGCAGGAGAGTAGACACATTGAGATATTCTTTTGTAAGTTAAAAGTACATCAGACCAAAGGAACATGCCCATTGAATTGGGTACTAATTTTGCAGGCCAAATTTGAGAAACATGTTTTACTCTGTAAAACACTACAATGCAGAAGCCATAAAAATAAACTTTTATTATTAATGTTAAAATTATGGTTTATGTTATGAGGAAAGAAAGAGCTACTTTTGGAATGATTTGGGCAATGTAATAATGTCCTTGTCTCTGGAAAATTACATAGGACTGAATGACTCGATGGCTCCTCAGGTGTTCTGCAAAGATGAGGTTAAGAATGAACCAAATTCCTTTCATTGAAAGTTGATTAAAGTTTTTTAAAAGAAGCAGTAAAAATCCCGTTGTTTAATGTGAGGAAGTTTGTAAAGTATGTATATGGGATTGTGGAGCAAAGGCTTTGGTCTTATATAAATGTGGTTGCCAGTTCTAAAATTTTGTTTGTTAAAAGATGACCTTGGACAACTACATCAGTCCTTTCCTCACCTGTGCAATGGTGACAATACCTACTTTGCATACTGTTGGGATAACTCAAAAGAATTTATGTGAATTTCTGCATGGTTGGATGACACAACCAAGCATTTAAAACGTATTATCTGATATAATTAAAATGACAAAATGATTAAGACCTAAGTTTGGAAGTTAAATTAACATACATTTAAAATCTTTCTGCAGGCCATATTTCTATGGTAATGATTGACCATAGAACCCATGGCACAGAAAGAAAGAAGCAAATGGAGAAACCATCATACTTGTCACAATAACTTTTGATACATATGTTATTGCTGGCTTCCCATTTCAGCTCCACTGCAAAGTTTGGTGAGATTTTTCAGCCACGTCCCCTTTCCTTTCCTGTTGTATTTGGTATTGATTTTGTGACAAGGAAAAGCCTGGTTGTGTTGATGATCTCTGATGGTTTCCAAATCAGAACAGGCTTCCAGAACCTGGAATCAATCCTCCCTCTCAGTGGGGTGCTCTTTGGCTGCCTGCTTCAGCAGGCTGGGGCCTGTACATTTGCATTTGGAGATTTGTGGCACCCAGTTGCTGCCAAGGCTGGCAGCCCTTTAGAATTGCATCTAGTGACCTTTTGCTAAGTCCCCTGGGTCCTCCATATGAGATGTGTGCTCTTGGCTGGTGTATGATCTACATCAAATGAGAGGGCTGGCAAGGTAGGGTCACATGGAGTTAGACCATGGGCCCTCCATGGCCTTGGACCAAGGATTCTACCTTATACTGACCAGGAGCTCTACAAGAGAGTTGCCTTGTAGCAAGAGACCAATGAGTGATTTACAACTGGATGATCTCCCTCAGTTATTGTCAGCACCCCAATGATCCTATAATTGCTCTGGTTCCTGGATGACACTAAACTCTTATTGCTCCCAGAGCAGCCACTAAGGTCAGAAGTACACTCAGGGAAGCCAGCTGTGTCTCCTTTCCAAGACACTATTGATGGCATTTCCCCTTTTTCTTTTGAAATGGAAAATTTCTATTTCCTGTAATGTAGGTAACTCACATGCAAGCCTGAAAGAAGGAGCTGTACACCTGTGAGAAAGATAACAACAAATGTGTATTAATGTGTATTGACAAATTTTTTTGTGCTAACTGCAGACATATGCTATTTCTCAGCTGGAGAGTCATTTTCATGGTAATTTTTAAAGTGCCATGTATTTTTTTAAAAAGATAACTTTTTATTGAAACAGATTTAACAGGCTATTTTTGTTTTTGTTGTATACTGTGGCTGCTTTAAAAGATAGATACAACCTGGAACTTCTCAGCAATTCCTAAACCCTGGAAAAGGTTTTGAAAAGCTGATTGTGACAGGCAGAAGGGTTAACTTGTTGCCCTAGGACATTTTTGCCTTCGAATTTTGCATTTCCTAGTTGGAGACCTGCTCTACACAAATTCTCAAATTGCACCTGCACAATCACCCAACTCTACTACCTATAAGATCTGAGATTGAACCATAAAATAGATTTAGGTTTAAGTCTCAGATCTGTTACAGAAACGCCTGTAGCAATAAACAAGTCATATGAATTTCCTGACCCTTAATTTCTTCTTCCTATAATGTGAATATGAGTACCTTCCAATAGTTGATTTGAGAATAAAGTTAAGGTATAAATGGCCATATTATGATTATAAATGGCCATCTCATGTAGTTTAATATTCAGTAATGCAATTATTTTTGTTGCCATTGTAGACCATAGATACTTCTCTTTCTGATGAACTTGAAGTAGTACTAATTCTTTGTTACATTTACTTGACATTTATTTGTATGGTGTGTTTTATGTTATTTACTTAAATTTTAGAACAATTCTTTTAACACTTTAGAGAACCAAAGCTTCATTTATATAAAAATACACATATCAGAAGTCTGTCACTCATTAAATGCATGAACACCCAGATCAAAGAATAGAGTTGAACAGCACCTGACAGCCTCCCACAATCCCTTCTGCCCTTTGTATTTCCCCAGAAGAACGACCACTGTCCCCACTTCCAGAATCAACCCTACATGTATTGTTAACTTTATTGTTGGTGCTCTTTGTGGACAACCAAATAAAGTTCAAGTTTCTTGAGGTCAGGGAACTAACACCTCTTCTCTCACTTCAAAACATTGTTTGTCACATACTGACTCAGAACTTTTGTCGTATGTCTGTCCTCCCATCTGTCCACCACTGTGTTTTTCTGCAAAATATTGTTCTGGGTGAGACCCATGGCTTTAGCCTCTGCATCTCCAGGACAACCTGGGCAACTCACAAGGGATAGTGTCTAACCTCCTGAGCTGAGGGACAGAAATCTGTGCTCATCAACTTAGCAGGCCAGGTGCCTTGTTTTTGTGATCAACTCTCTTTCATGCCTCCTGCCACCTGACACAGAGCTCTTGTTCTTGATTCAGACTTCCTGCCTCACCTTTCCCACAGAGACCTAACAGGTGACTGCACCTTATTATCAGGAAAACACTCAGGTTGTCAGCAACTTGATGCCTCTATCACTAAACATACTAATCTGCCTTTGAATTCACTAATGCTGCAACATTTTCATCCTACTCTGTTTCCAATCCTACTGTCTTCTCAGAAACCTCACATGTCACTTAAAGTCTTCAGTGTTTCTTTGATGCCATGCTTACCTTTTCTCCAGCTCAGCTGCTCTTGACCATTGTCATGTTTTCTTCACTACTGAGGATTAACCCAGGGCCTTCACATTGAGCTATATCCCCAGCCTTATTTAAAAATTTTATTTTGAGGCATGGTACCACTAAATTTCCCAGACTGGACTCCAATTTGGGATCCTCCTGCCTCAGTCTCTCTGTGTATGGGATAACAAGTGTGAGCCACCAAGCAGGGCTCACTATTAGCATTTCAATGTGTCCCATACAATCTTTAAACAATAGAATCAAATTCCTGCTTAAACCCCACACTGTATGTCCATGTTCCTGTTTGCACTCTTGTCCCCTTGTTAGCCCTCTTCAGTCTGGTGCTCAGACTCATGATCTCATTGAAATTCTCCTTACCAAGACTCCTGACAACTTCCTAAGGCAAACAGACCTTTCCAAATTCCTCTTTCTCAGCAGCCTTTGAAACTGGCAAAGCAGTCTCTTAACTGCCAGTCCCAGGCTCCTGGTTTCCTTCTCACTGGGAGTTTCTTCTTAACCTCCTGTGAGGCTGTATTTTCTCCTGTAAGTGTAGGCATCCATCAGAGACTTTCTCAGACCTTCTTTTTTTCTCATGCTACTGCTATGAATGGGTTATATGAACAATATACATACAGTCCAATCATTGCCTATAGTTTGGCCTCATTTGAATCAACAACTTTGGAGCAATTATTTTATGTTCAGAGTAAGTTTTAAAATGGATCTTTTCCATCATATCAATAATTGCAACAGAATGTATACAGTGCTTGTAGGTTCAATGCATAATGACTTTGAAATTCATTTGTTCTGATATAAAATAATATTTTTTCATATAAAATTTGGAGTAATATTGTGAGATATTATATGAAAAACATAATATAGTAAAGTATAATATAATATCCCAAGCTCTCCTGGCCTGAGATAGTATTAACTTCTATTGTACATTATTCTAGACATAATGTTCTTACACATTTAATACATACTTGTTACATAATTGAAATAATATTTTCACTTATTTTTAAAATTATACATTTATTTATGTAATTAGAATTTTTATCAGTATTTTAATGGCTTTATGTATTATACCACATGAATGTAGAAGTAGTCACTGTATCCAAGTGTTACTAAATGTTTCAAATTTTTAATTTCTTTTTTTGCATCTTTTCCATGGTACACATTCTTAAATCTGTTCCATCTCATCAAAACATTTCAGCTGCCTGAAACTTAGGATATTTTGTGAGGTTGCTCACCTCTGCGATTGATTATATGTCTCATGTGGCCATTAGCATTTGAGTTTCTTATTTTCAAAGAAGTTTTTTATATTTGAAATGATGCCTTGATATTGTTTTGATTTATAAATCTTAGTAAATGAAGCTGATCTTTGATTAATTTTGTTTATCGTCTATATTTTTAATATAATTCTTACAGTAATTTCCATATCTCTTTTGTTTAATATTAAACATAGCTGGAGGCATGCTGAGGACAAAAGTCATCTTGAGTTAAGAGAGCTGAGGAGACAGGACAGCTGGGCCTGGTGAACTCTTTTACTCTCTTTTTTCTCCAGATACTATGGCTAAAAATACCTGTCAGATTTATAAATAGGAATGTGATAACCTGGAGATTTCTTTTTTCACACTGTCCACTACCTACAGGAAGAGTTTTGGAGCAAATAGAACAACTGCATTTATAAATACTGGAAGGGTAGAAGCAAAATAAACCCCAAGAACATAATACCATGGTCTGTCTGCAGCAAATGACAGATAACAACCACTGCTCAGTGCTGAGACTCCAGGTTCATAGGGTCACACTAACACCTCCTGCCTTTTGCAAGACCCAGCGCATGGTACTCTGCCATGACAGGAAGTAAATACCTGCTTCTTCTCAGCTGGCAAGAGGAGAACCCACAGGTGAGCACTCCAGCTACACTGAGGAAACCCATGACAGGCACTGCAGAGCAGGTGAAAAGGGATCCACCAGCTGCTCCTAAGACCTCTGCCCAGAATACCAGCGACCTCCCAGGTGGTGGTGAATAGTAAGGCAGCAAGGACATAGACCATGCCCAGCAACCGGAAGACACTAGCAACTCCCAGCAGGGACACTCAGCAACACGCATGTGGATAGCAGAGTGAGTAACAAAAGTACACTGCTCTTCTTGGTAAAATACAGATTAAAACAGGCTCACATGGGCACATACATATACAAATGAAATTCAATGTATTTTATATGAAATAGGAATTAGAAACAATTATTTTTCAATCTGAAAATGAATTTTAAGATCATTTTGTCAATTGCATCTTTGTCGACCACTAACAGGTTGGTCAACCTATGCTGTCCATAGTTAATTTGATACTCAGTAATAAATACAGTGACTGGACATCACTAATCTCTCAAAGTTCAGGCTTATAAGAGGAGACTCTGCTTTCGTACTGCAGGAGATCATTTATTTTCAAACTGAAATGCAGCCACACCTAAATGTAAGAAAATTACAAGCCCCAAAATGTCCTTATAGAAATATGTGTTGCTGCACTCTGTTAACAATCAATTTACAACAAATTTACTTGATAATGAGGAATTTAAATGATTAGTAATTTCTAATTAAAAGCAAGTATAACAACAACCAAAAACTGGATCTAAACCAAGACGAAACTAATGATATTGATAACAAAGTACTATTTCCAAAAATTGCTGAAATTGCAATCAAATAGATATACAGAGTAGGAATTGCATAATGTTGCCAAGCATTAAATGACAGCCAGATATTTTAGTAGAGCTCTGATGACAGTCTGCAGCCAACCCTAGCACAACTATTTTTATTTTGCAATTTCAATAGCTCTTTTTAAATCACTGTAATATTAGCTAATCTTCAGTCATATGAGAAAACAAATGCCTATATATTTGTGATCTTTTGCTCCTGAGAACCATGCAAAGGATTATGAGTTTAGGGTAGGTGTTACCCATTAGTGAACTTCAGATTACACTTGGCAAGATCAGATGAACACTGACCTTCACTTATAAAAGTGACTTATACCAAACTAGGTGGAACTCAGTTCTCCTGATCTCTATTTGATGATTATTTATTTATTTATTTATTTTGCTTTCCCATGATTGATGCTTGCATTTAGGGCTTGCTTCAGTTCAAGCAGGAGGTAACAAATCTGCAGGGTTAAAATAACCTAGTATAGATTTCCAAAGACCTCTGAATTTTATCTAATTTTGACTCTGGAATTGATTTGTTTCTTCCTGTTTTTGTTGCTCTCTAAAGATGACATTGGTAACACTATTGTAGTTATAAAACATCATTATCGGCATGCATTTCAGGTAAATTTTACTATTTGCTTTTTGGAATTAACCCTATGAAGTAAGTACCACTGTAATTTCTATCATCATAATATAAATGATAAAGCTGAAACTTGGAAATGTTAAAGTCACTCATAAGTGTAGATAAGATGTTTGCCAAGGTTTTTGTTTTTGTTTTGTTTTCTTCACTCTGTCTCTCTTCTTACATAAATTCTAATAGACCTTTCTAATGATAAAATATTACATTATCATGTCAAAATTTTGGAAAACTGAAAGAATATACAAGAGAAGAAAATAAAACACATTGGTCTAAAGAAAACTTCTTTCTCTGCCTTCCCCCATGCATACAGAATGACAATTGTTATGTATACATTCTTGATTCATTGCATGTCAAGAATTCTCTGCTTGGCATGAAAAATACTCATCCTATGCCCATCTTTCATGGCTCTGTGAGGTTAATATTCAGAACTAATGTTTAACATTCACTATGCACCAGTCTTTACATATATTAGCTAATTTACTATTCCCAAGTACCACTTGAGGAGAAACTCTTATTTTGTTCAGTTCATGAATAAGGAAACTGAGAAATCAAAGAAGTCAGTTGTCTCACCAAGGTCACAATACAGAAAAGTGGCAAAGACACAACTCAAATCCAAGTTCTAGATCCTGAATCACACAAATGTATTTGTCCCTTCATGTGAATATTACATAGCTCATTTAATAAATCCTTTACAAATGTTTAAACCAAATTGTTTCTTGATATACCTTCTATTATATTCATTTGCCCCTTTCTTCCATTGATCTTGCACTGGCCCTCATGATGGGAGCAGTGTCCACAGGGAGAGTTTTTGAATCTCAGGATCTGAGTTTTTGCTGGCTCTGCAAACCAGATATAAATGAGGGGTCTCTTCCCTCCCACACTCATCAGGATTTTGGGGAAGCTCATAAGGGTTAATGCTCAGCCATCAAGCACAAGAAGGCCTTGTAGGAGGTGTGGTGGTGGCTAATTGCTTCTGTCTGCCAAGCAAGCATGTGATGACACCTGCCAGATGGCAGCCACAGTGCCTGGGCCAAAGCCCCTCATTACCACCTGACTAAGTGGTAAGTAGACTCCTGCTGCAGTCACAGGAGAGAAGCAATTGAAATCCTTCTAGATCCTTATCACTCACACATGGATGAGAATAAGTTTCCCTGCCTGGGACCTAACAGACTGTCTGGACTGGCTAAATTCACTCCAAAACAGAAGTTGGAAGTTGCTGCTAAGGACTGAGCTCAGAGAGTTGGGACCTGAAACTGCTAAATAAAAGATTAAATTAAAAGAGTTATTAGAAGGAGGTAAGGAAAGCTGAAAATATTAAGAGAATCCATCATTTCAAATACATAATAACAGTGAGACATCTTACAAGTTAACAAGTGCAAACTTTCATTTCACGAATAAAGAATGAGATGCCTAGAGGGCGTACGTGGTGTTTCCAGTCTCACACAAGAAAAGATATTGGTTCTTCTGCCCAGAACCCTACAATTTTCCCTCTAAATTTGTAGTTACATTGTTTCTCAGAAATGTTAGCTCTGCCTTCTCTCAGAAAAATTAAAAAGAATATGTGGCTAGCAACAAACTCAGTAACAGTTTCAAAAATAAAATTAGAGTGCATTTTACATCTGGCAGCATGAAATAAAAGCACAAGTGCTTTCATTTTAATAATTATCAGAGCCAGTTAGTAGGGTGTGTTTTCCAAAGCCCCTTTGCTTGTGTTTTGTTGCTATCTTCACAATAGCGAGAAACACATGGTGCTTCCTCATTGTGTAGAAGAATAGAAGGATGTCAAGGGCCTCCGATTTGGCCATGTATTCACAGCTCAGATGCAACATGTTCAAAGCAGGGCCTTTCATCCTGCTCTTCTACTGAGGTCTGTGTCTCAGAATGATCTCTCCATTCTTCCAATTATATCGTCTAGAAACTTGGAAACTTTTCTCCTCTCCTTATAACTCTGATAGCTAAACAATCATGGAATCCTTTAAATTATTCCTCCTTCTTGTCTTTCCAGCTGTCTTCTTTCATCTCGTCTGTTCTCAACCTCATCAGACCTCCATTCTGTCACCATAGAGATTTTAGTGATCTTCAAACTGGCTTTCCTGTCTCTCCATTTCCTTCTCTGTATTGGCCACCTCTTGTGTAAAAATTGTCCAGTACTCAGCAGTTCATAACAATGATCAAGCATGCTCAGGTCCACAGGTGGGAGCCAAGGCACCTTTATTGCTTTCAGTTGGGTTTGGCTGGCTTGGCTCTAAACTGTAGCTTTGGTTGAGGCCTGCTCTATGTTTTTCTTATTCTAAATCCAGTTGGCTCCTTATGGCAGGTTCTGCTTATGGTGATCGAAACAAATTTTAGGAATACATTTTAAACATTTGCCTGTGCTGTGCTCACTAAGCTCTCATAGGCTAAAACAATCTGTGTGTCTGGGCACAGTACCAGCACATCAGGGATCACACATTACCTGCCTCTCTTACAAAGAACTTTGAAACCACCAATGGTGCATCGCTTCTGCTTAAAACACTCAAGACCTATTGTTAAATTTCCATAGGCCTAAAACTCAAACTCTCTGACTTACCTTCCCATCCATCCCACAAATAGAATTCTGTTCCCTTTTGCCTCCTGTCTATTGCTTGTGCTATTCTTTTTCTGCAAAATTCTCTTTCCTTTACCTTTACTTAACTAATTTCTAATCATATGAAAGTCTCAGCATAGAAATCAGCTGTAATAAGTATTATTTTCTTATTCCTAAAACTCAGATAAGTACCTTTCTTAATATATTTCCAAATGATGGTGTAAATACCTTGTAGTTGATATTTTCATGCTATTACAATAGGTTACTTTATTGCCTGTCTCTTTCCATAGATCCAAAAATAAGAATTATGATTTGATCTTTTTGGTTTCCAAAATACCTCTCTCTGTGTATTAACCCAAAGTCAACATCTTGTTCAATGGGGAGATATTAGAGGTTTTCCCATTACAATCTAGAAGTTGAGTATCCATTAATAGGCTAGTTTCTGATTTTAGGTTAAGAATATTAGTGACACAATTGAATGAGAAAGAAACATTATCTACAATACTTTGAAAGGAAGAAATAAAACTGTTTAGTCATCTTCAGATAAGATTATATAACCAAAATCTCAACAAATAGAAGATCTAGTAAAATAATAAGCAATTTGGCCAATCAGAAAGTTATTGTATCAATGGTACAACTCAATGCCTATTTACATGTGACCAAAGAGTAGTTAGAAAATAAAATAGACGAGAATGTAGCAAATAAGTTCATGACTAAATTAACTGAACAAATAAATCCTATTCTAAGTGTTGTAGTCAGGGGTTATGAGGAGAACAGTTAGAATCAGGACACAGAATTTATAATATTATTTTACTATGGTAACCCATAGTTAAACACAAGAAAGTACAGGAAATCTTCCCACAACACTAAAGACACAGAATATTTAGCCAAGGCCTGGATCCCACAGCAATGTCCCGCATGAGTCCAGATGAAAACCTAGAGTCCATGACAATGCCTCCCATGAGTCCAACTGGAGGTCTAGATGCCACAAGAAGGACTCATGCTAGTCTGTTTTACGGATCTGCACTGGGAAGGCCCAAAGGTCAGTGGTGGAAGCTAGAAAGTCTATGTCAGCAGGGTGAAGGAGCTGTGCTGGTAGGTTGAGGGTTCTATGCTGAAGCCAAGAAGTCACGCTCAAAATAAAGACCAGGGATGACCTGAAAAGCACCGCAGCCATCCCCAGCGACACAGAGGTCCTGAGCTCCTCCAATGATAAGAATAGTCAAGTACATGCCCAGAAAGCCAGCGTGACAAGTTTCTCCTGGTGATTAAACAGCACACATCATCCCTTCCAGATCCAGGAAACAATACTCAATGCAAGGACCAGAGCTCCCCCAAAGTGAACCATAACCACCCTCACCAACAAGGTCCCGAGCTCCTCCGATGACAATGGTTGAACTAGCACTGGGGAAGCTAGTCATGACGAGCTCCTCCAGAAGAACCAATGACTCAAACAGCAACACTTAGAGAAACCCACAACACCCAACTCTTCTTCTCCATGTCTCTATTTATGCTGGCAACTTTCCACAGGTAGACCATCTACACTTAGCACTATGCTTATTTAATTCAAGTGGTGTTAAGTTGACCACTAGTTTTTAATCCATAACACCAAAGCATGAACTTAACAAGAAATGTCTCAACCTTTTTGAGAAAAAGGAAGAAGTCATATTTTTACTAGAAATAGTTAATACTTCCCTGCTGTCACTCTTCTCTGAGATAATTTATAAATTGTATGCAATTCCAACAAAAGAAGTATTAGATTTTCATTTTGCTTTAGAACTAATCAGATTGATTATAAACAATTTAGAAAAGGGCATAATCAATAGTAGTTAAGAAACTTGAAGAACAAGCTATAGGGTAAGATATTACTACAAGATATTAACACATGAAGTTTCTATCTTTAAAATAGAGTGCCTTGGACATACAGATAAAACATCAGTGAATCTGAAGATAAAAATCCAGAAATAGATCAAGTAGTATATCACAATTTTATTTATGATAACATTTGTACCATGAATGAATAGGGAAAAGATTAACTTTTTAATTAGTGATATTAGGACTATTGAATAGTACATAGAAATTTTAAATTGGCTCTATTCTTCATGTACCAAACACATAGAGGGTATAGATAATGATATGTTTCAAGTGGATCTAAAATTTAAATGTAAAAAAGTAAAACTACACAGATAGTATAAGTGTGCATATGTAATTTTTTCTATCATCTAGAATATGGAAAAATATCTATATGACTCAAAATATCCATTTAACAGGAAAAAAGTGATAATGTTCATTATATATATATGATCGGAAACCCTGAAATTAAAGTGCATAAATATATGACACATTGTGAGGAAATCTACAATTTATATCATAAAAATATACCCCTGAACTCACATGAGACAGACTTTTCAGGCTATCATGTCACCTAAATAGGACATTGTAATTCAAGGAAACCAAAGTAGAGAACCTGTATACCAGATAGTGAGAGCTGCCCTGGAAACTCCCATGGTGAGAAACTCTGAGGATCCTGATCAGAGTTTTCAGTTTCATTGGTTTGATGCTTTGAGAACATTCCTTGCTTTGGAAAACAACAACCCAGCTCATGGTGGTTTATATCAATGAAGTGTCTTGGCCTGAAGTGATTCACTAGTGGCCCATCCCAGATCTGCCTTTCAATAGGTCTTTGGAGTTTTGATGCTGGGGTCAGCAAGATATAAGACAGTCCTGACCCATATGCACATCATATTACATGGAGGGAGACACACAAGAAATAATAAACATCTTAGTCACTTTCCTTATCACTGGGACACAACACCCAACACCTGCAGCACAAAAGACAAAAGGCTTATTTTGGTTAATGTTTCAGTCCAGCATAGGCCAGCTCCAAAAAAGAAACAGCAAGGCAGATAGGCATGGCAGAGGAGTGCCATGGCACAAAGCAGAAGGAAGAGAAAGCAGAGGAAAAAGATACACCTTTCCAGCCCATGCCCCCAGTAACTGACCTCTCACTGGGTCCCCATCCTAACAGCCAGTCAGTTACACCATCCCCATAATTCAATCACTTTCTAATGGCCCCATCCACGTGGTCATGAGACTCTTGGGGGACACCTAGATATAAACCACAAAAATAAATAAATAAATAAATAACCTAACTAAAGAAGTAAAAGACCTCTACAACAAAAACTATAGTACTTTGAAAAAAGAGATCAAAGAGGACATCAGAAAGTGAAAAACATTCCTGTTGTGAGTAGTTAGGACTAATATGGTCAAATGCTACACTGCCAAAATTGATGTACAGATTTAATGCACTCCTAATAAGAATAACAACAGCATTTCTCACAGAGCTAGAGAAAACAATCCTAAAATTCATATGGATCCAGAAGAGACCCAGAAAAGCAAAAGCAAACCTGAGTAATGTGAACAAAGCAATAGGCATTATAATTCCAGATTTTGAGTTATATTACAAAGTTATGGTGATTAAAAATAGCATGGAACAGACATATGGATCAGTGGAACAGAACAAAATATGCAGGAAAAAACCCAGACACATTCAGGTGTCTGATTTTTGACAAAAGAGCCGAAACATATACTGTAGGAAAAGTATCTTTTTAAATAAATGGCACAGGAAAAGTAGATATCCACATGTAAAGGACTGAGTCTGTACTCACATATTTCACCATGTCCTAAACTAAAATGGATCAAATATCTAAATATTAAAACAGAAACATACAATCTGTTGGAAGATAAAATAGGTAAAGCTCTTGAGAACATAGGTGTAGGCAAGCCTTTCAGAACCGAACCCCAGTAGCACAAGAAATAATCCAAGAACTAATAAATGAGATCATATCAAATTAAAAAGCTTTTGGACAACAAGGAAAGAAATCAACAGAGAAAGAAACAACCTATAAAATGAGAAAAAAATTACCAGCCATTCCTTGGACAAAGGGTTACTATCTAGAATATATAAAGAACTCAAAAAATGTAAACCCTCTCAAAATACAAGATCCAGTAAAAACAAAAGAGCAACTGAAATGAGTAGACACTTCCCAGAAGAATCACAAATGACCAACAAATAACAGAAAAAATCTTCAACATTTCTGGCTAGCAGAGAAATGTCAATTAAAACTATTGCAATTTCATTTTACTCCAAAAAATGAATATTGAGAAATAAAATAACAAATGTTAGCAAGGATGAGAGAAAATGAACCCTTCTATATTGTTGGTAAGAATGCAAGCTAGTAAAGCTACTGTGAAAATCAGCACAGAAATCCCTCAAATAACTAAAAGTAGAAATTCCATTTAATCCAGGTATTCCCTTTCTAGATATTTCCTGAAAGAGATAAAGACATCATATTACAGTGATCCATGAATGCCAATATTTATAGTAGCACAATTCATAATAGCTAAATCTTGAAAGTATCCTATATGTCTGCCCATCAGCAAATAAATGGATAAAGAAAATGTGGTATACACACATGAGGGAGTACTACTCAGCTATAAAGAAGGATAAACTTGAGTCATGTGTAGGAAAATGGATGCCCCTTGAGACAATAATGTTTAGTGAAATAAATCAGACATACAAGCTTAGATTTCACATGGTTTATCTTATATAAGAAAACTAGAATATAAATCAAGAGCAAAATAAAAAACAGACAAAATGAAATAAGGAGACTTTTTCTGCAAATGGAGGGGACTACTTTTTAGCATGTTTGTCAAACATGTGTTAATTGTATACTGCCAAAATTGGTGTTTATGCACGTTTTCTTCACGGGGGATTCAGTGATCCAATGACTCCATGGGCAGAAGCCCTTTTAGAATGGGAGTGTGTGTTTAAGGGCAAGTTTGTTTTCTCATGCTCTCCCTTCTTTCCCCTCCCTTCTTGTGGCCCTTGCTTCTATTCTTGCCTCCTTGAGATTTCTAATCAGGCAAATGTTTACTGCAGCTCTGTACCCACTAGACACCAGTCCTGGTCTTATGTCCATGGCCCCCACAGGAGAATGCTCAGAGGCTGGTCCAAGGAACAGAGGGCAGCCTGAGGTGAGAGGTCCAAGAGCTGCTGGGTATTTTATATTGTGGATAAACAGGTTGTGGTCTTGAATGCATGTCTCAGTGTGGAGCATAGGATAAGACAGTCTGAGGCGCATGCCAGACAGTGTTTCAGGAAGCTTCTCTGAAGAGTTCACAGGCAAACCCTACAGATCATAAGTGAGCTACTCACTGTTCAAAGGTGCCCAAGCTCAGAAGAGCCATAGTTTTTCCAATTAGTCAGGATCTTGGCTTCTTCTTTGGTCTGCAAGGAAGAGACCAATGGGTCTCTGTGGGTTTTTATTTTAAATTCTCACACAATTGAAGTAATCTTTTGGAAAGGACAGATGGAGCATTAAAGAGCTCATGTGTTCTCTGAAAAGATTTGCTTCCTGTCTTCTACTGCAGAACAGAACTGAGACAAGGTAAACTAAGGTACCTCCAGGCTTAATGCTCATTCTCAGGTCCTTCCTCTGGTCCTGTTCCCACCAGGCCTGCAAGTGGATGCTCTGATGCTTCCTTGGGCCTTCACCTGTCTCATGTTAGAGTCATGTTCACTCTTCCTCTGTTGTGCTAGGACATTGTTCAGAAGGCAAGAAAAATGACAAGAGAAGATATTTTCCTTCTCATCCTGGTCAGGAGAGAATTTAAGTCACACCCTTTGAGTTCCAGCTTGTTGGACCAGCTTCAGGAGGAGATGAAAACCCTGGACTCTATCTCTCTAGGATTCCTCTTCATGTCCCAACTGAGCTGCCTCCTTCTGAGGCATGAGATCTCCCTGAAGCTACCCATAGTCCAACTCCTTTGCCAGAGGTTCTGCAGAAGTGGCTCTCCTGATATAGTGTAACATGCTGCTGGGCTCAGAATGGTTCCCTTTAGTGGCTCTTACATGTGCCACTAGAGTCATAGATCTAAGAGAAACAATCTCTTTCTTAAAGTTAACCTTTGTTAATATCATCAAGTTTATATTCATGCATGGAAATTTCTAGTCAAAATAGTCAGGATTTAGGGCTTTCAGCTCTGTTTGATTTCTCTTGCAAGGGCTTTCATTATCTGCTCTTGTCCCTGGGTGGATGATGACGAATTCAGGGTGATGGAGCCACTTGAGTCTGAACTAAGCTGATTCAGCTTGAGGGTTCCAGTGTAAGAATGGGGAAGGATTAGAGGGAATAGTGTGTTTGAAATATGATTTACCACCACCATTTTACTGATTGGGAAACTGAGAGCCAAAGGCTCTCAAGAAACTGGCTCAGGCTACCCAAGCAATTAATAGCAGATCTGGGACTGAGACACATGTTCTACAACAACAAAACCAGGTCCTTAGGTATTGTCTATGGACATTGCAACCAAACTCACACTCAAAGTGGAATATTGTATAATCCAAGTACAGGCAAATTCACAAAGCCATGGGAAAATAGTCTAAACCAGGAAAGAGCAATAACAAGGAGAATGTCTTGGATGAGCGTGCACTTACTACAAGGCTACAGACAGAGCAGGCCTCAAAACAGAAGGCCTGGGCCATATCCTTTATCCCATCCCCATCCCCACAGTGACATGGGACATTCTCTATTTCTTGTTCTCATGCCTTAGTGATCTCAGCTGCAAAAACAAGTCATGGCCCTGCTCACAGGTGCTGTCTCAGGATTTAGTGATATGACAAACCCAAATTACTTTTCTATGTCTAGCATTTAGCAAATATGTGTTGGCATTCTCCTATCCTATGACCATATAATGGAATTCCCTGTGTATTTATGAGACATTTTAGTAATACAATGTCAATTTATTTACAACCTACACAAATCTTCAGTGTAATCCAGTTTTCTAGCCCAAGGTCTGGTTTAGATCAAAGATTCTACCTGGCTTCCCTCCTCCACTTCAGTCCCACTTCCTATAGTTGTTTACCCACTCAAGCTCCAGAGTGCCACCCAACCCCAACATAGAACCAAATGATATTCCTCTAGTCATCTGCCTGAAATTTGTCACCTACACCAATAAACTCTTATCCCTAGACAATATGAATTAATCTGTTGAATACATCTAAACATGAGCATGTCATATATAATAAATGCAAAGTTTCATTGAAAACACAGTGTGTGTTTAAATTCAAAGAATTAGATTACAGTAAAAGATACATTTGTGGCAACAAATCCCCTCACAATCCTTCAAACAGACTTGTTGTATGGTTCTTGGTGCTTGCAGAGGCAGTTTTAGAGTCCTCTGTTCTGCAGGTCTTTAATTGTATAGTCCTGGCTTCCTCAAAGTCATGTTTGAACAAGCCTGCCTTTTTGTTAGATGGCATGCAACAGCAGGATTCACTCTATTTTTGATCATACTTCTTAAAGAGTCTCACAAAAGAGAACTTCAGAGCTGCTTCAATCAGTGGAAACAATGATGGATGAGTGTTTGAAGTGAAAAAGTATATTTTGAGGGAGGCTAATAGCAACGTATTGTTTACTGTGATAAATGTTTATTTATTTAAGCATTACTATATTTTTCCATTACTCCTATGTATTAGAGCTGTGAGAGGGCAGGAGAGAGAGAGTGGAGGCTAAGCTAAATGTACCATAGTAGCAACCCAAATCTTCAGGGCTTAAAACAAAAGTTTGGGTTCTTCTTTTGTTTTTAATTTAAGTTACATTCTTTAAAGTTGGGCATAGCCCTCTCTGGCACTGGTGTTACTTTAGCTGCAGCACCCATGCTGATACAAACTCCCTGGAATGTTTTTGGTCAGTGGCAAAGGCAGAAAGGGAGGGTGAGGAAGAGTGTCACATGAGCCCAAAGTGGAACTGGTTTCTCTTCATACCTCATGGCCAGAGCTGGACACATCCTTGCCCAACCATGCATAACCAGGAAGTATAACTTACCTTTTCTCAAGAGGGGTTATAAGAAGAATACTTGGCAAAAACTACTAATAATTGTAATACTGTATTTTAAAATCAGTTTTTAAAACTTTTGATGGTAAAAGTTTTACAACTACATTTTATCTTAGCAGCCTATTTCCCATAAGTATTACATGGGGATATTCTGTTTTGCACTTCATTTTCAGGTGAATTATGGAAAGCTACTCTGGTTTTTACATGGTGCAACTTCTGATGACTTACAGCAAAGCAGAGCAGTTGTAGACATCAACCGAGGGAAGCTTGGGATTGCACTGATCCTACCCAAAGCTATTGTCTCTCTTTTTGTGGACATACTGTTATAGATGTCCAAGCAGACAGCCTGCCCTGATAAATACCACAGCCCAGCACTCTCTAAAGGACGCACATTTACATATCAAAGCCTTGAAACTGAAAGTCCAAGATGATAGGTAGCATGACAGGATGAGCAAAAGCCATCTTCCAGGTTGCAAATGCCAACTCCTCCAAGAGCTTACACATTGGAGCTGCCAGAGATTTGAGGGCATCAGGCTAATGTCTCACCTGATGCAGAGAGAGAGCATGGCTTTGCTCTCACCAACAAGGCTCATGCCTATGGCCATCTCTCTCTCTCTCTCTCTCTCTCTCTCCCTTTCCCTCTCTGTCTCTCTCCTCCTCTCCCTCTCCCTCTCCCTCTCTCTCTCTTTCCACAGAAAGTTATGTGCAGCCAGGGCATCTCTTTCTCAACTGCAAACATGTGCGTTTTAAGCAATTGTTGTGTGGAGATGAAAAACCTCCGTATGAACTGCGAATCCATTGTGTGTACGTACAGAGCTCATCCACACAGTGCAAATACAGAATATGTCAGTCAATGAAGTCCCTTGTTACAGACACAAGCACAAGTTATGAAGTACAGAAACCAAAAATCCCTTCATGTGTTAGCAAGGAAAATAAACAGCTGAAAAGATTGGAGGAGCCATGTGTGGTGGCATATGCCTGTAATCCCATTACTCGAGGGGCTGAGGCAAGATAGCTGCCACAATTTGATGTCCAGCCTGGGCTACAGAGTGAATTCAAAACCAACCTGGATTACATAATGAGACTCTGTCTCAAGAAACAAACAAACATGCAAACATACTAAAAAAAATAACAAAAATTTGAGAAATACAGTTAGATGCACATTTATCACTGTGGTATGATACTTTTAATTCTTTTGCGAAGATATCAAGGAAGAGGAATAGCTGGATCAAATGGGACCTCTAGTTCTGATTTTTAAAGGAATTTCCACATTATTTCCACAGTGGTCACTCCAGTTTACACTCCCACCAACTGCGGACAGTGGAAAAGGGTTCTTTTTACCTCACAACCCCACCAGTATTTGTTATTGGTTGATTTGTTAATAATAGCTATTCTTTCTGGAGTAGTTTGCAATAGCTAAATCTTGGGAAAAACCCGAATGCCCATCAACTGAGATATGGATTTAAAAATGTGGTTTTTTCACACAATGAAGTATTACTTATCCATAAAGAAACATAAACTTCAGACATTTATATCTAAATTGATGGACTTTGAGACCATACTTTTAAGTGAAATAAATTGGAGACATATGTGTAAATATTGCATTGTCTTTCTGATGTGACAAACTGAAAGTGCAAATAAGAACTAAAATACATAATAGATATTGTGAAAAATAAAGTAATTGGTCAATGGAAACAGGGAATTGGGGTGATGGAAAAAGAAAAAACTGAGAAATGGAGTAAAATGGAAACAAAACTGTGTGAATAAGGAAGGGAAAGGGTGGAAAGAGGGGAGGAAAATGTGAAAAAAGAGGAACTAAAATATACATGTACAGGAACAAATTCCCTATGATGAATGTTATCATTGTACATATCTAAATTGTACCAATAAACTTAATTATAATAAAATTTAATTCAACTGCACATCAAAAATATTATTCACTATGAACAAGTTGGTTTCATTGCAGGGATGCTATGATGACTCAACATATGCAAATCAATAAGCATGATACGTATGTCAAAATGAAGGATAAAAATTATACTATCATCCAATAAATTCATAAAATTATTTGATAAAAAAAGAAATACATTTAAAGATAAAGCAAATATGATCTTCTCCACATTCCCCAAGAAAGTGACCTGACACAGTGGTTAGGAAGGAGGGTTTCTACTGCCAGGCATTGGGCTTGTCTCTTGTCTCTGCTGGGAGTAGCTGTGTGACCCTGTGGTCACTTAGCCCCTCACCTATCTCCCACCATGATAGTCAGTGCTGCATCCTTCAGGATTTACTTCAGGGCTGCAATGCCCCTGAAAAAACCTGATGCAGGTGGCTGAAGGTGGAGAAATGTCCCAAGCCCCCTCTGTTGCTCTGGGGAAGTGGCACTGAGCTGAAGATAAAGAGCACGACAACGGATTTAAATGTTAAATGAGTGAACATCTAACATCAGTTTCATGGAATAAATGACTGCAACAGTTTATCATTGTGTCGCTTCTCATCTATTAGTTAAAATAATGCTACTTAATTGAGTAGCTACTTAATTGAGTAGATGAACCATGTTAATACACATATTCCTTGTTTAACAGCAAACCTGTTTAAAGACTGTTCACACTTGCAACTCATTGTTTTTGTACAGTTCTATACATCTTGTTTGTAGAGCCTCAATGTCTTTTTTTGTACAGCACACTTTGTCTACATAGTACTGTAATTTTTGCTGATTGTGCGGTACAGTACATTGCTGTACTTTTATGTTCTGTTATACATCACAGTGTTACATGTAAGAGTTATGCAAATAAAAGCAAAGTCACCAAGTTGGAGTTTCCTCTGACCATGTCTTTGTTCTAGATGCTGTAATGTGCATACTGCCTATGATTTCTCACTTAGAGACCAATAGATTTATCAACCTACTCACAGGATCCTGGCTCGGTCAGTAAATGAAGAATGCCTGTAGTATATACATGTGCGTGCCATACTGTGAGTAAATGATCTCTGTCAACATTTTTGTAAGCTTTAGCAGACTAGAGCCAAGGAGATGCAGCACATCTGCCTGGTGCAGGGTTTCCTGACATGCAGATTTCCTGGTCAGAGGGGCTGGCAGGAGCTGCTTTGCTTTACAGTAACAATGAATAATGTAGAAATTCGGCTTCCCATTTAAAATTATCTGAATTTCGGAAAAGCAAGATTAAACAGGTAAAGTGCACTCAGTTTTTTAATTTGTTTCCTCTCAACTTGGAAGAAAGAGCTAGAAAAGTGCATAAAAATTGTGGTCCACTTTGTAGTCACACAGGTGAGTTCCTTCTGTGAGGCGAATGGTACTCACTCCATGGAGCAAATCATTCCGTGACAAGCCCCAACTAGGGCTCCAAGGTTTGGGCTGAACAGCTAGATTCTGGAGTGGACAGAGGAGATCAGATGGAGAAACACAATAGGGAAACATGAGCTGCCTTCTGTGGCCTGTCTTGTCATGGCCTATCCCCTCCCCCTCTATCTAGTCCCCTTCCTTGACCATCAGATGGTGTCAGAGATAGCCAGCAGCCTGCTCAACATACAGAAACTCAACTGGATCTTTCAAAGTGAAAAGCATTCATTCTCTGACTGCCTTCCCCCACACAAGGTAACAAAAATTAATCTTCAGATAACTCAGCTTCCAAAGGCTCCTTCAGAATACTGAGTCTATACTAATAAGGCACGGTTATGGTCTGTGTTCTACTATGGATTCCTTATGCAGTTGTTTAGTGTTTGTATGTGACAGGAGAAAAACACAATACAAAGAAAATTATGCAATGTGCAGAACTGGCCCAGGAACCACATTGGGCTGTTTTGTGTTAATAGAAAATATGATAATATTCCAATAATGTTTCACAATGGAAAATGAATATTGTTTCAAGGCCAAATTCATTTCTCATACCCTCCCTCAGCTCCCAGTGAGAACTACATATGGTATCTCACTCCAAGGAACATCATATTTTAGGGACTGAGGTAATTTATTACTAATAGAGGTTAGCACACTGCTTTGGAACATTAATTAACTGTGCAGAAATGTTTTATAGAAGAGGATCCAGGACCACACTGATTCATGGGTCTTTTGTAGCCAAGAATACTCTGGATATAGGTGAAATAATAATGGTCACTATTGCTATTACTGAATTAACAATACCTCATCTCTATTCACAGCTGGATTCTTACTCTGTGCCAAGCATTGTACTATTTTACTTACATGGCTTCCTTAAAAATGGTTAATCTTTAAAAGGGTTAACCTTCCTTAAAAAGGTTAATACCACAAACTCTAGGTAGGTACTGTATTCTTATACCATTTCATAAATGAAATGAAATAGAGCCTGAAAAGAACCAGTTTTATCACATGAGGGCCATGGGTAACAGTGACAGAGCAAGGAGAGTTCTGGCTCCCATCCTGACTGTTTTGGAAGCGGAAACTGAACTGGAACTGCATTAGATTTATCTAGAAGCTCCCATTGAACCCACTTACTATACAAGAGTATAAATTCTATAGGAATAGAAAGACTAGAAATTACACGGAGAAAAGTATTCTGTCAGAAATACTGGAATATACTTTTCATCTCTATATAAAGAGATTAGAATTGAGAGAGTTGGGGAATTTTAGTATGGAAGCAAGTATACAACATGCTGCAAGTGAGTTGTTATTCTAGGACAAAAGCTTCATTTACACAGTATGCCATGCAATACAAAGCTTGTGGTGAAGTTCAGTGTAAGTTATAAATGCAAGCATGTTTCACTAGAGAGAGTCTGTACTTTTCAGCAGAACTATAGAGAGTGACTAAAGAGTAGCAATTCTTTCTACAAAATACAAAACACCATTGGTGAAGCCTGAATGTTCCTAGATATTCATAGAATGGAACATTGAAAAGTTGAACATTATAATGTATTTACTTAATCTCTTTGAGTCTCATATTTTTATCTGGAAAAGCCTGCATTCAAATAGCTGCCTATTGGGAGACACCTATTAGGAGAATTAAATGAAGTAAATATGTGAAAGTACCTAGCTTACTACATGATATACAAGGCCCTAAATAAGTATTAGTTTCCTACTGTCCAAAGGAACCCATCTGGTGAAAGTCTGACTTCAGAATAGTTGAAGGAGGCAGGATCATTCCCATGGTCAGATTAGGCCCCCGTGGAGCCCTGGCTGCCAGGGAGACCTAGACCATTCCTTACAGCTGGCCTTGAAAGCTTAGCTTTGTGGTTCAGATCCAGGAAAATAGGGTGCATTTTTCTTGAAGCTGCTCAGCCTTTCGTGAGCCATCTGTCATCTCTAAGACATCTGAATGCACTCAAAATGTATTGCAGTTTTGGGAGGCATGCAAAATAGAATTTTTTCCTTCAAATGTGAGGCAAATTGCTGCCCACGGAACATTGGGTATAGGAAGCCACAGCAGTCACGTTCAGCTTCCTTGCTCCTTGACACAGCACTCTGAGTAGAATGAAAAGGCTTTACACTGAAGGGTTTTTCTTTTTGACCAGTTGTTCTTCTTCTCTTTGGAGTATAGGTGATAGATTCAGTGACCTTTTGTGTGTATACCATGAAAGTTATACTTTCTCTCCCAAGGAAAAAGAAAGAAATAATCCAATCTACATAACTACCATTTAAAGAGTTGACTGACCATCTGTAGCTTCCAAAATGAAGGAATACTGTTCTCAAGTGTAATCTATGGGTCTTGTTCCTCAAATCAATGGAATTTTGACTGATTGTTAAGAATAATAAAAATGTTAAACATCTTCATTGTGTGACTGCCCTTATCCTGCTGCTCACACTCATCTTCAGTGTGATGGCTTTTGGTAGGGCTGCTGAAGCAATATGGATTCACAAACATTGATTTATTAGCTGTTGTGTCCATTACCCAAGTCAGGTGTAGGACCCACGTGACTGGAGAGCCCAAGAAGTTCTGGAGAAATCAACTCAGTTTAATCATTTTACACATACTCTATATTCCTGACCTTTGGAACAAATCCCCACTCTGCCTCATGTCACAGACCTCTCCCACACTGCTACCTGAACTCCCTCACACTCATTGCAAGCTTTCTGGCATATAGACTGCTCATGTGTACTTACTCTTTGCTTCATTGTCATGGAGCTTTCTCATTATCATCAGGAGGCATTCTTATTACTAAACAGACTAGGGTTTGTAAATGTGAAGTTCACTCTTGCAGCCAGACTCCAGCCAGGATGCTGGTGGAACTAACCTACTGGTCAGGCCTCCTTCTACAATTTTTCAGGCTCTTTTCTCTTGTTTACCTGTGTTATATCTGTTATTGGATACCACTATGAAGTGGCTTTGAGTAGGATTTAAAATTAACTGATTGATTTTCTATGTTTATCTGTGAGTCTGTCCTAGGTCTAAGCCTCTTGCCTGGCGATAGGAGCTGATTCATAGTAAGTGAACCTCTATGTATCACTGGTCCTGGCTGAGGCCTATAGTGGTCTGTGATGCCAGAAATACTTCAACAGGTAAGATAAGGCCACAGCTGAGGACACATGGCTCAAACATCAATTAAGTAGATACAGACTGCTGTTGCAGGTATCTCACTTCTGCAGTCTCATTTCTACCATAAATGTGGTCATGGAGATATGATGGTTCTCCTAAATTGGCCTAATTTACTACTTGGAGAAGTCTTTGAAATGACTCCCAAGGTCCTGATCATTTCCTGTGCTTCCCTCAGTATCTCTGATCTTTGTTGGGACTTAACAAAACAAATATGGGCAGTCCAGAGAAGCTCATTGCCTTAGCCCTCAGCGTCTCAAACTCGGAGAAGGGTTTTGATCTTCGTGGAGCCCTGAAATCATATCACTTGTCTCATTTATTTAAGCTTTTTCCATACACTCTTTTGGGAGGTTGAGGATCTAAGTCAGAACCTGATAATTAGTTCGTACCTGAGAGTCTCACAGTCAACTCTGAAAAGGACAGCCCTTAAGGTCAATGAGGCCCCAGTATCACCATGACTATACTCAATTTCCTCTCAAAATACTAACAGCAGCTATTGATAGTTCTGAATGGACTAAATACCAAGTAGTTAAAAGTATTACTGGTTTCTATGTAGTTCAAACACTAAATTAGACACTTCTTCCTTCCTATCCCAACCTTTCTTTCTGTTTCTTGTCTCTCATCTCTGTATTTTTCCTCTCCCTATTCTTCTTCTCCTGCACTTTCCTCCTTTTCTTCATTTCAAAATCTATTATTTGAGTGCTTAATCAGAGCTGGACTAAATTCTAAGTGCTTATTTTTTCATGTAATCTTCATACAATCCTGGAATTTAGAAATTTCTAGTCTCATTTAATAAATGATGTAATTGTACACAGAAAGGTTAAGTAAGGTTTGTTTGAGTTCAGTTTACTTTGTAACAATTATTATATACATACAACACGCACTGTCACTGTCCTCTGAATATGGCATACTTGATGTAAACATCATTTACCCTCCAATGTGAGAAGTAACTGGTTTATCAGCTAGACCTAGAACATATTAAGCACTTGAGAAATTACAATGATACTTTATTCATCTGATAAATACTTACTGAGCATCAGGTTTCAATATCAAGTTTCATAATTTAATTTATGGCTATGACATTAAGGAAACAGTAAGTCTTGTTTGTCTCATACATACATTAATGCATAAATAAAAACATTAATTCTCCTAATACAACTTGATTGTCTTGTAAATCAAAGTAGATGATATAAAATTTCTTGTGATTTACCTCTATAGTGAAGTAGAGATAATTCCTAGGCCTTTACTGCCTATCCAAGGGCTGACAAAAATATACCAGCATTTGAAAACCCAGTGTTTTCTGAGTAGCAAACTATACTGATGTGTCAACTAAATAACAATAAACTATTAATAAATAATATTTTTGTCTCAAGTGATACCTTAATGGTAGAATGTGCTCCCAAGAATTAATTCTTTGCCAAAATCATATACAGTCTAATTATGGGAAGGAGACTTGAATAATAATCTCCTTCTAGTGAAGCTTCAAATCCTTTCTTATTTTTACATGAGAGCTATCTGTGGGTGTATGGATTATATCTGACCTTGAGCCTACTGGAAACATTGCTTGACCACCAAGATGTGGGTTACAAGGATGAAATAAACTAAGCTGATTTTGGTTATAGACTGATCCCAAATTTATATGATGGATTCCTAACTCTCAATGTGTAGTGGGGAAGGTGGTCATCAGGTAACTTAGACTTTGATGAAGTTGTGAGAGGGAAGTCCCTGTGATGGAATTACTGCATCTATAAGAGGAGACACCAGAATATGTATCTCTTCCATGTAAACATATAGCAAGAAGGCAGTGACCATCTAAAGGCCAGGAAGAGATACTTCATGGAGAACTAGATTTGCTTGGATTTTGGTCCTAAACTTTCTAGTCTAGAACAGTGAGAAACAAATATCTGATGTTAAAGAGTGTTCTCACCCAGTGTAAGCCCTTTGTGAAACTAAGGCAATTTGCCAGCCCTTCAATATTCTATTACAATACAAAACAAACAGATATGCTTTTACTAGTTTTATTACTGAATTAAGGAATGTTCATTCATATTAAGACCAATGTGTCTTCTTGGTCATACAAAGACAAACCAGAAAACATCTCCTTCCTAGAAAACAGGAAACATTCCCTTAGCCATCAAGGACTAAATTTGCCACTACACATTAAACAACCAACAAATAGGACAAACATATAGAACAATATTTTTGGTGATTGGTTATCAAGCACTATAGAGTAGTGACTACTCAGAGAAAGAAAACCAAAACCTGTTTCAGTTAGGGTTCACTAGAGGAACAGAATATATATCACAAGGTGAGTCAGGCATGAAGGAATGCAGAAAGGACAACTGTGCTCTGAAGAGCCAGAGGGTTCAGTCAAAGGCCTAGAGCTCACTGTGTACTCCCATGTGAGTCTGTATTAAGAAACTCAAGGGTTTGTTTTGGAAGTCTACAGAGTGTGCTCTGGATGCCTGGAGACAGATGTTCAAAGCTTATGAAGAAACAGTTGGAAAATCAATACAATCATCTCAACTCACTGCATAGGAGGATGAAGTCCAAAAAGGGGCCAGAATACTCTCTAAGATAAAGACATACAGTTTAAAGAGCAGGAAGACCAAGCAGGATAGAATGCACTCTATAGAGGATCAGACAGAATAGAAAACCCTAGAGATGTCTCACTAGTGATTTCCAAGAAATGCTCTTAAGACTTCATGTAAATTCTGGCTATTGTATCTATTTGAAGAAACTATCTAAGGCAAGGAAGAAAAATATTAAAGGGAAGAGGTAAAAACTTTCTTAGATTTCACATATTTCTGGAGATAGCTTGTGTTTCTATCAGCCAGTGAAGAAAGCTTCCAAACACATTGACATTATATGTGGAGGGTCTTCAGAAGGTCAAAATTACCCTAGACAAAAATCTTAAACACCCTAAGATGATCAGTTTGCAAAACTGTCTATATCCAACAAGAAATATCACAAATTTTCAAAGGAATTAAAAAATCTCAACCAACAACATACACTTCACAATTTCTAGAATACATCCAAAATTACTAGGCATGAAAAGAATGAAGTATTATCAATGAAATATTATTAGGTGAAAACTCAATTAATAGAAGCAGACTCAAAAACAATACATATAATAAAATTAGCATATAAGTACTTCAAAAGGATAACTACAAATATACTCCACATATTTAAAAAAGTATAAAGAGTCATGAATATAATAGGATATACAGAAGAAATAAAGATACAAGTGAAATTTCTGTAGAGGAAAGATATTATATTGTCTTTCTCAAAGCAAATAATTTTTGAATAATGATGAGAAAAACATCAAATGATTCATATTAGAGATGTCTGGCCAATGATCTTCAAAACTGTGAAGACCATTAAAAATGAGGAAAAAATGAGAAACTGCACAGCCAAGAAGAATCTAATGATACATAAAGATTAAATGCAATTCAGTAACCAGGATGGAATATGGAACTAAGAAAGGTAAAGTAGGTAAAAATTAGTGACATTGGAATAAAAATATAGATGGGTTTATCATGATAATATTGGTCCCTAAATTGTACTACATTAATGTAACATGGTGAGAAAAAGAGAAATTGAGTGGAAAGGATGAGAGAATTCTGCATCTTATTTTTAAATTTTTGGGTAAATATAAAATTATTTTTAAAAGTTATTTATCACAAAAAAATCTAAGACAAAAATAGTCTTATAGAAATAATATCAGATGTAGAAGAAAAAACAACAAGAACACAGAAATAAGCATGCTCCATAATGAAAATCTGTTAAAAAAAAAAAAAAAGGAAAGAAAAAAAAAAAGAAAAATTCAACACAACATCACTTCAGTGATAACATCAACAGCCAAATGCAAAGAAATTAAAGTCTCAGAAAAGGAAGAGAGAGAGAGACAGGAGGATAGAAAAGTAATGATAATCACTGGAGTTTTTCCAAATTTGGAGAAAACTACAAAGACGTAGACCCAAGAAGCTCAATCTTAAAAACAAAAATGTGGAATAAATCATCCAAAGGCTTATTGTAATCAAATTACTTAAACCAGTGATAAAAATGTCTTAAAAGCACATAGACAAAAAATACTAGAAAACAAAGGTAATAATTACAAAAGATTCTCAATGGATAAACATTAGGGGTAAGAAAGTAGAGTAACATCTTTAATGTGTTAAAGGAACAAAACCGTCATACAGATTCTACATCTGGAATAGTCATCTTCTAAAAGGAAATGTGAAGCAAACACTTTTCATTCATAAAGGAGATGAGCAAATTCACAACCTATAGGTAAACACTATAAGAAATATTTTTAAAAATTACTTCATGTCTAAGATAAACTAACTCAGTCTACCAAAAAGAATGAAGAGTACTGGAATAGTAAATATATGGGTAAAAATATGTTTTCTCATTTAAAAAAAAAAAACTCTTTCAAGGTAATTCAAGCAAAAATAAGAACTATATTGGCCAACATGCCTGTAATTCCACCCCTAGGAAAGGCTCTCTCAGGTGGACTGAAAACTCAGCCTGTGTAGCTCAGTGACTTAAGACTCTGTTTTAAAAAAACAAATAGCCTGGGATATAGTTCAATGTTAAGGCCTTGGATTCAAACTCCAGTATGTAAGGGGGAAAAAAGGAACAAGATTTACAGTATGATATGAAATTCCAATGTTTGATAATAGATTTTGAAGGAGGAAAAATCAAATGTGTCAGTTATTATATTAAGTATAAATAATCCATAGGCACCAATTAAAAGGCAGAGATTTTCAGATTTTTCTTAAAAAGAAAGAAAAAACTAAACATTGGCTAACATAACCTATTTAAAATATAATGACTTAGACAAGCTAAAAGTAAAAAGAGGAAAAAGATGCACCATAATGATTCTAAGAGAAACTAGAACAATAATGTTTGTATCAGGAAAGAGACATTGTCACAAAGTCAGTTTGTCAATCAAGCATAACAATCCTAAGTATTTATGCATGTAATAACATAGCTTCAGCAAGGCATGATGTCACACACCTGTAATCCCAGTACTCTGGGAGGCTGAGGTGGAAGGATTGCAAGCTTGGGCCCAACCAAGTAATTTGCTAACTTATGGAAACCTTGTCACAATATAAATAAAATAAGATAAAATAAAGTAAAAAATAAATAGATGGGGACATAGTTCACTGTGCAGACCCTGGCTTCAATCAAAAAATAAAACAGTCCAGCAAAAAAACCAAACAAAGCAAAGCTGTAGCATCAAGTTACATGAAGCAAAATCACATTATATCTAGTACCTAGTAGAGGGCCAGTAAATATTTGCTGATTAAAAATTGGGTCCAGAAAAACAAGAATCAGGAATATGAGACCAAAATAGACCATGAAGCAAACAAGGATAAACTATTTATAATTTTATCAATATTTTCAAGTTTTTATTGTTTGATCAAAATCAGAAAAATATACATAATCTTATTCACTTTCCAATATTCAAGCATATCACAGCTATGAGAACCAAAGAAGAATTAAATTTTTAGTGATAAACCTGCTTTGTCCTTAAACAGTCATTGGTTAAAGCTTCTTCTGTTGAATTAAAGTCATTACGGTAAAGACTTTGTATGCAAACCTATATCCTTAGGAGATTAAAGATGCAATTTAGACACCATTTTAGGAGCTGAATGTGCAAATCGTTATTTTAGTGCATATTGTCCATTAATCCACTGTTCAATTGGGAACCCATTTGGAATGTGACTGCTTGCTAATTAGCAGGATTCTAGTGCTGAGATGCTTCCTGATTAAATGTCCTTCAGAATCAATAAAACATCAGGAAGGATTATGGTGATGTGGGATTACCCTCATCTAACCAAACAGAATGAGTTGTGTTCCCTTCTAAAACTGTCAGGTTGCAAGAGCTGACAAGAGGAGCAATTTTGTAAGCCTTGTAACATAGTTTATTTTTAATTGAGATTTTGCTTTTTGCAATTTGCCTACCAATTAGCAGAGACATTAGTGAATGACTGCCAGGGTAAGGCGATTTTGAGAAAGACTTGATTGCTATTTCAAATCTCTACTCTGAATCACCCTAATGTAAAATGAGTTCAGATTGTGTTAGATAGAAATTATTATCCCTGTTCTTGGCTGGAAACATGTAAATCAGAATTTACATTTAATGTTTTTATGTGACTGTAATATGTGGAAATTAAGGAGGTCAGTGAGAGAACAGGAGGTAGACTAATATTCTAAAATTATATTGGCAAGTTAAATGCTCCAAACATTTTAAAACACAGCAGACTGGCCATATTGTGTTGGGAAGGGGAATAAATAATGAAGTCACCCTGAAAGCTCTGTGAATAGAGGGGAGCAATTGACACAGCCAGGAGCAGGGCTTATCATGCACATCTGGGAGTGCAATTAGGCTGAAAAGGACTGGTTTACTAAGCCCAGGAACAAGCAGAGGATTTCTGGAGATAAAGGAAGCCTGCAAGGTGTCTGATTCAGCAATTACTTTTTAAGGAGAATAGGAAATGTGTTAGGTAAAGAGCTGTTAAAAATGTGAAATGCTGCCCATGGCTGCACTTTAGAAATCACACCTGGCCTTTTCTTTCCACATCATCATCATCGTCATCATTATCATCATCATTGTACTACTACTACTGTCAGTAATAATAACAATAATGACAATGATGATAATGCTAATAAAGTTTCCAACCTTTATACAGTGTTTATTCCAATCAATTTTTTAAGTGCTTTATATTAACTCTTTTAATTTTTTCAAATGCCTCGTGGGACTCTTGATTTTCAAATGAGGAAACTGAGGCACAGAAAGGGTAAAGCTTCTATGCAGCTCATAAATAAGCTCACTGATAAGGTGAAGTCAATTGCAGGCTCTCTGGCTTTGGTAACTTGGCTCTTAGTCACTATAGGAAAAGTTATATGCGGTGTAAACAAAACAAACTGACATATATTTGACAAATAATTTTTATTTAAAGAGAGTAAAATTATACAGCATTAGAACTCCAAGAAAAGTCAGGACATAGATCTCATAACATGCCCTTTATTTTTTCTCTATTTTTTCTGATGACCAAACCAGAGATAAAAATTCTTACCATTTTCAGTTAAGTTGTGTTTTAGTTATTTTTCTTGTTGCTGAGACAAAATACCAAAACCCAAGGTTTAAAGAGAAAAGGTTTAACTCATAGTTTTTAGTGGTTTCAGTTCACATTTGGCTGGCTCCAAAGCAGGGTGGCATGGCAGACAGGCATCAAAGAGAAGAAACAGTTCACGAAAGCAGTGAGCAGCAAGCAATCACAGCAGCCCTCTTACTGCCCCTTTATTATCTTCAGGGGACATGCCTTCAGGGCAGGTAACACTCACATCCGGGGTGGGGAGGCCTATTACCTGCCCTCAGAAATATGTCAAACCAATGAATGGACTAATTTAGTAATCACATATCCTTAATCCCTGCACCACACACTCTAGATCCAGCCACATCTGAAAAGTTTCACCTATGACTACATGAGGATATGGGGGGTATCTAGACACAAGCCATATGTTGTTAGCACCAGTTTTTGCTAACAAGAGCAAAAAGAAATATTCTCAAATCATATTAAAAAACTCACAAAATTGGAAAAAAGTAGAATAGAACTTCACGAAAAACCACAACCAAAAGTTACTGACACATTGGGGCAGAGACAAAGATTAAAAGAGAAGGAGAAAGGAAGTGGCAGATACATTGATAGACAGAGACTAATTAGAAAAAATGGATTCCAACTTTGGCTAGAGCAGCACACAGGGTACCCCTGGAACAGTCCTAATGCACTGTATCCAAAAGGAAATGGAGTGGTTACTGTCCCAACAAGGGCATGTCAGGCAAGCAAGTGTGAGTGACTTTAGCTGCTAAAGCTTGGAAAAGCACTTTTAAATTTTAAACAACTACCTGACTATGACATGAATATCACTTATAGACAAACTGCTCAGGGCAATGTCTTTTTGGACAATTCACTATTATGTGTGCAGCACTTTTATCCCTTCTGTGTTCTTTTCTGTGCTGCAATTCTTCTATTCTTGTGAAAGCTAGAAAGACTATGAAACTCTGTTACACCAAAGCTTCAGGATTGGTTTCTTTTGTATTTGCACAAACTGGAGATGCAGAAGGAGTGGAATGGTGAGGGTACAGAAAGAGTTAAAGGATTTATTTATTTTCCTGTAGCAGTAGCAACTACAGAGACTGCTCGTTGTTACTTTTTCTGGTTTCCAGGGTACATCTGACCCTCCATGGTCACCAATTTCAAGGCGTGGGGGCACCGAGACAGCAATCAGCCTTCCCTGCAGCTTCCTAGTCTCTAGATGACACCTGCTGAGGTATGACCCTAAACCAGGCTGTAGGCCCCATTCTCCAGCCCATTAGGCTTGCAGCAACTTTGTAGACACAAAATTCCCTGTATCAGTGGTGGTAAACCTATGGCAGGAGTGTTACTGTGTTTTCCTTTGAAGACAAAAGATGTCAATGTTGAGGGGTTTTTCCCTAAACTAAAGCCTCAGTATTCAGGTTTAATTGTAGTGTTTGCACTTTGCAATAAGTAAATTGGTTTAAGGTTGCAGGTCAGCACTTACTCTCTAAAACATTCTCCATTACTGCCCTATATCAAAGTTCTTCCCAATGAAGTTACTACGTGATTTTTAGTACTTTGCACTTGAATGATACAGGCACTGAAAAAAACTCTTTAGCATCACCCCAGCCAGCAGGAAGTTTGCTAAGTGTCTCTCCAGGGCAACCACACTGGTCACCAAGGTTGTGCTTTCTTCTTTTGTTGGCAAAATTTTGCCAACAAAATTTTGTTGAGTTGCTGAGCAGAGCTTCTTTGGACTTATTTTCTGGCTTACCCACAGTTGAGTACCTTTATTTCACTGCTCTTGAGAGATCTTCTATTTCCCAGTACCATTGCTAACTATGTTGCTTAAAATGAATAGTTTGTTTGTTGGGTTTCATCTCATTCTTCCCAGAAATATATGTGACCACTATGAGGAAAAAAGGAATGATAATTGCCTAATGGCTATACTTCTGGGCCATTTGAATCATAAAAGGCATAATTTTCCAACCTTTATTCCATTCTGGCATTCTCTAGTGGTAACCCTTGAAGATGAATACAGCAAACTCCCAAAATATGTTGGTATTGTTTATTATAATCAAGGCTGCACAGTGCCTTAATCTAGAATCCTGTCTTTAGCTACTGATACCATTCCAAAATATCTCCAAGCTGTACATGTATGTGTATGTATGCATATATGTGTGTATGGATATGGGTATGTACACATGCGTGTGTTTGCTGTAGCATTTTTGTAAATGTGTCTTAAAAATAGAAACAATGAAAATGTCCTTCAGGGGCCGTTTAATTAAATTACTGTACAACAACTGATAAAACTGTGCAGTAGTATAATAACAATAACATGAATGGATTGCCACAGGAAGACTTCTTTTTTTTTTTGTACCGGGGATTGAACTCATGACCTTGTGCTTGATGCTTATGCCTCTGAGCTAAATCCCCAGCCCCACAGGAAGACTTCTAAAATGTATTGTTCAACAAAATTATAAAGATGACTTGAACCAGATATTTACCAATTAGCAAGTTAGCAAGTTAGCAAGATGAGCAAAGTTGCTATTAATCTGCACTTATAGTTTTTTTGCTATATCCACCAGCTACTTACTGATTTATCTGTTGAGTTAAAATACACGGTACTGAAAATCTATATGTGCATACATGTGTGAGTTGGGGATGTAGATCAGTCTGCATACAAACTGAAAAATAGAAACCTTACTAGGTATTGCAAATGGACAGAATTCACTATAGTAGAGTAGTACCAAGTATTAAAAGGCTGAAGGAATAAAAATAATAGCATTCAAAATGTCCATTAAATATTGTGAAAGTGAAAGGACAAGTAATTGCTCAAAAGGAACAAACAACTGCGATGAGGTAAAGGAGAAAAGAAAGAAGGGGAAAGACTATATATGTATATGATAGATAATTATACTACTAAACTATTAGTTCATCAAAAAGAACAATTTGTGCTTTCATTGTTTGATCATTTTTTCATGCCTAAATCTTGTAATTTGAGCAAGTATTTTGAAGACAACAGTACGCAATATATTAACCATTATTATCCTCCTATTATGTTGTTCTTGAAATTCTGCATCATTGTTTTTGTTCTTTTCTTATTTAAAACAAAATCTGCTTCCCAGGGCTGCTGTAACAAATGATCACAATCTTGGTGGTTTAAAAATCACAAAAACCCTTCTGTCAGAGTTCTGACGGTTGGGAGATGGAATTGGATCATGTCTCCTCTGAGAGCTTGCCTCTTTCAACTTCCAGTAGCCAACCCTCTCCTGCTTGTTATTCTATAACTCCGGTTTCTGCAATGTCTCATGTGGACTTCTTCCCTGTCTCCAAGGATAGAGGAAAAGAAGAGAAAAGAAGCTGCTGAGGGACGGAGAAAGAAAATAGAACTGAAGCAATATTTGAAGGAGTTAAGAGAAAATCCAAAATCAATGAAAGATTTAAAGTCATAGATCCGAGAAACACTCTGAACTCCCATAAAAAATATACTAGTGAGCACGGGCCCCTGTCACCTGGTGCAATCTAAGGTCTGAACTAGTATTTTACAAAACTAAGGAATGGTTCTATATGAGAATCTCCTCATTATGGAGACTGAATGAAGGAGAGAAAGAAAGAGTGGCAGTAAGCAAAGGGCAAAGTGCATCATGGCTGTAGATGGAGAAATTTGGAGGCAATAAACGGTCACCTCAAAGGCTGGTTGATCCCCTTCAAAGCATTTTTATCACTATAGAACACACAGAAAAGTAGGAAGAGTCAAACTTTCTTTTACTAAGGAAAAATATCTATACTAATTACTAGTTAGAATTGCTTACATTGAAGTAACAGAAAATCCAACTCAGTTGATTTAGACCATAAAGATAGTTTAGTTTAGTTGAAAATGTCTGGCAGCAGCAAGGGGTATAGGCATTGTTTGATCTAGCCATTCAAATGCCAAAATCAAGATTTGCTTTATTCCTGGCTCTCTGCTCTACCTTCCCATTGGTACTGGCATCATCATCAGGCTTCATGTGACATCTCCTGACTAGTGCAGGCCTTCCTTCTATAATAGCAAAGCAGCTAAGGTAGCTATAGTTGTCACATCCTCATGGTACTCCCGTGGAAGCTCTCCCCAAGAAGAAAATTTTACAACATGAATAGCAAGCATCTCCTTTCTATCAGAGGCTCAGGTTGAGTTTGGTGCTCATCTTTGAATGAAGATTTTGAATGGGATACTAAGATAATTGGAGACCAAGCTTGGAGCTGAAATCGGAGGTCAGTGCTGCCAAAGCATAATGTCCTTGGATCGGTGTAGGGGTGCCCACAAAGCAAAAGATGGTTGCTGTCACCAAAGGGAAGAGTGAAGGGGGCATTACAGGGAAGCAATGAATACTGGACAGTCAGCAAATGGAAATGCACCTCTGTCCCCTGGCCTGGCAATGAGGATTCCATTCATGACACTCACCTCCCCTCTTGGTTTTGGGCTCCACCTCTGCAGGCCTCTCCTCTCCACTGTTGCCTGAAAGCATTAAACACCCCTGTTCCAGGTTCTGTCTTTGCTCTGACTCACTCTCTAATGGTTTCCCCAGATACTGTCATGTCTTGCTCCTTGTTTCTCTGCTTAGCATTCTGTTTGGCTATCCCCTGTTCAGAGGCCTTGGGTGAATTTCCTGTTGACACCTGAACATTGGTCATTTTTAAAGCTTCCCAGTGAGTGTAACATGCAGCCAGTGCTGAAGATCACAGATTTTAGTTGTTAGTGGGGGCAGGCTGGAGGGCTGGTGCCTAGCTACCAGACACACTGGAAGCCCTGTAAAACCTGGCCCTTCCCACACCTGGAAATCTCTAGAGCCCGCTTGGCTTGTTGCCTCCAGTATAAATCTTCAACTGGCAGACTAGACAGATGGTTATTATTTATCCTTCCTGCTGAGTTAGAAGGAAACAAAAAAGAGCTCTGCCTCAGGTCTTTCAAACAGTGTTTACATATGCAAACCATTACCTTTTAATATGCTGTAAGCTATTGGGAAGGAAAAGGGAACCTTAAAAGAAACCAAATAGAATAGCATGTATTTTTCTCCTAATGGAACCTTGAAAAGTACAGAGAATAAAAAGACTCTGGACCAACAGAAAGTCTATATTCTAGATCTTATTCTCAAAGGGAAAATATATTGACCAGTGCCTAGGAAAATGCCTGACATATTGCAATTAATATTTGTGTTTCCTCCAGGGAAACTAGGCTTGTTTAAGGTCTTACAATAACACAACCACAAATATTACCCCGAAATGAGCATCTTCCTTGTATTAGGTATTTTTATAAGTAATTTTATCTCACCAGATTACTGAAGAGTGCTGTAATTTTACAAAGGAAAGATTTTATTTGAAAGCTTACAGCTGGTAAAGGAAACAACAGAATTGGCAGTTTGTTCAGTCTAACAACAATGTTCATATTCCTGCTCTTTTGCCATGTGCAGCTTCTAGAGGCCCTCTAGCTTTCCATTTCTAATTCAGAGTAATTTGAACCTTTTCCCCAGCACTAAACAGAAAGCTATTCTTTCCCATTCTGGGTAAAATAGTCAGGGACCAATGCAGCTTAGTAATGACATATTTCCATGACAGATATTCAACACATCAAAGAAGACTCCCTGGAAGGCTTGCCTGTAAGGTACAGAAGGAAAAAAAAAAAAAACACAGAGAAAAAATTTTCTTCTCCAAGTACTAGAAAAGGAAGTCAAGAAGTGACCTGTATACTTTGTTAGATCCCCTGTCTGAGAGATAGCACAATCATCATGGCAATAGTTCAAAGCTGTGCCATGATAATGCACACCTCCTTCTTCCCAGAAATCCCTGTGGCTTCTCCCTCCCAAAAGTCTACCAAATCTCAGTAATGTAAAGGTTTACCCAATCCCCTGCACTCTCACAAAATAAATCAGCTCACACCAGCCACCAGAGCCTTACCCCCATTACAGCCTATATCAGGCAGAACCTGCCCTTTGGTTTTTTAAAAATATTTCCCAGTTTATTTAAAATACATGCAACTATATTAATCTTAAACATGTTTAAAGTAGTTTGTGGTAGATTAGCACATGAAAAATTAGATTTTGCCTGATAATAATTACTACATATTATCAATAAAATTTCTAAGGTTTTAAAGTTTTCACAAAATTATAAATATATTTTCAACCAAAATCAATTTGATAATATATTGAAAATAATCAATAACCAATGATTAAAATTTTGATGCTTTAAAATAAATAATAAATATTAAAAATGCAACACTTTATTTTTCCTGTTAAGCATTCATCATTTAATAAAACAAATCTTATAAAATTAATAATTCATCAATAGAAGTACTCTAAGGAATAAACTTGAGTTTGACATACCCATGTTTATGAGAATTTGTGACAAATGCTCTGTTATGCCCCTCTTAAATCCAAAAGTATTTACTCTCACATGAGATCAGCCAAACTGAGGGTTCAAATGATAATAAAAGAGGGAATTTCTCCTAAAATAGATTCAGGAATATTTAAAGGCAAAGTCCAGCAAAGAAATATAAAACTGTTTGTAATGTAAACTATAAACAGCATATTTAAGTCATAGTAACTCTTGAAGAGAAAAAGATAATGAAACATGTAAGACATTTCTGAAATATGATGATTCACAGATGAAAGTTATCATACTAGTATGAGTCAAAATGATTAAGAAGGTCAAGTGGTGTACAAAGTGAAAGTGAGAAACTGAAACAAACTTAAGAACAAATAAAAGGATTTATTATAGCTTTTATGGTAGAAACAAAAAAGTTTCAAAATAAGATTCAAAGGTAGTTTTGTTTAAAATTTTATTTAAAGAGGAAAAAAACCAACAAAACAGAAAAAAGGGTAGCAAATATACAGAATTCCAAAGGAAAAAAAGAAAAGACAAAAAAACCACTAAGAAATCACTACTTGATAAATTACATTCTGTCGTCTTGGAAACAGTTGTTCAAGTTACAAAATTAAAGCACACAAAGTAGACATTCAAACAGTGAGACTGTTAACAGTTCTGCTCTGTGATCTAACAAAATCAGTAATATGGTCATCTATCTTCCACACTTAAACATACATGCAGTTATATCCTTTAGAGCACTTTCTTTTCCTCTCTTTTTTATAGTAGCAATTATGCATTTTGGGTTTTATTACTCCTACAGTTCTTATTATTTTTACACTAGAGAAACAATGTGATATTTATAAATATGATTATTATTTATTTCACTAATGAGGATGGTCTCAAGTTGTCTCCATTTCCCTATGAAGGCCTCAAGATCATCCTTTTTTATAGCTGAGTAGTATTCCATTGTGTAAAAATACCACATCTTTTTCATCCACTCTGCAATTGATAGGCATTTTGCTTGTTTCCAATATTTAGCTATTACAAATTGGGCTGATATAAAAAAAGGTGCACATATGTCACTATGATACGAACTTTTCAGTTTTTCTGGGAAAATACCAAGGAGGGGAATAGCTGGGTTGAATGGAACTTCCAATCCTAGTCTTCTGAGAATTCTCCATATTGATTTCCATAGTGGTTGCACCAGTCTGCACTCACACCAACAGTGGAGCAGTGTTCCTTTTAGCCTCACCAACAATTGTTATCAGTTGATTTCTTGATGGAAGCTACTCTTTCCTAAGTGAGATGATACCTCAATGTTGTTTTAATTTGCATTTCTTGAATGACCAGTGATGGTGAACATTTCTTTATGTACTTATTTGCCATTTGTATATCTTCATCTGAGAACTGTGTGTTCATCTCAGCTGCCCATTTTTGGAAAGGGTCTCAATTTAGGGGGCTTCATGTTTCTCAGTTCTTTGTGTGTTCTTGATGTAAGTCCTTTGTCTGAGGGGTTGCTGGCTAAAATTATTTCCCATTCTGTGGGTTTTCTTGTCCCTCTGTTGGTGATTTCTTTTGAAGTGCAGAAACTTTTCAATAATATGAGATCCCAGTTGTTGATTCTCTGAAAAGTTTCCCATGCAGTTTGCATTTTTTTTCATGAATTTTCTGCCTACGCCTATGTCTCCAAGACTTCTACCTACCTTATGTTCCAGTAGATTTAGTGTTTGTGTTTTAATCTTTAGGTCTTTGATCCATTTAGACTTTAGTTTTGTGCATTGTGATAGGCATGGATCTAGTTTCAGTCTTCTGCATGTGGAGAGCCAATTTTTCCAAGACCATTTATTAAGGAGGCTATCCTTCTTCCAGTGAACATGTTTAGCCCCTTTGTCAAATATCGGGTGGCTGATTGTCTTTGTCGTTGTGCTTACATCTTCTAATCTGTTCTATTGATCCTCAGGCCTCTTTCTTTGCCAGTACCATACTGATTTTATCACTGTGGCTTGGTAGTACAGTTTCAAGTCAGGAATTGAGATGCCTCCTTCCTTGCCTTTATTGCCCAGAATTGCCTTTGCTATTTTAGGTTTCTTCTATTTCCAAGTGAATTTTAGGGGTGTTTTCTCTAGATCTGTGAAGTATGTCAATGGTATTTTGATTGGGATTGCATTAAATCTGTATAACAGTTTTGGGAGTATGAACATTTTCACAATGTTGGTTCTTCCTAGCCAAAGGTAAGGAATTTCCTTCCATTTTTTAATATCCTCTTCAATCTCCTTTTTTTAGCATAGTATAATTTTCATCATATAGGTCCTTTACATTCTTAGGTTGATTTCTAAGTATTTCATTTTTTTAGATGTTATTGTGAAGGGCGATATTTCCATAATTTCTCTCTTGGTGAGTTTTTTGTTTGTGTACGGGAATGTTATTAATTTTTGAGTGTTGACTTTGTAGCCAGCTACATTGCCGAATTTGTTTATTACTTCTAGTAGTGTTCTAATGGAGTTTTTTGGGTCTTCTATATAGAGTATCCTGTCATCTGCAAATAGTGATAATTTAACTTCTTCCTTTCCTATCTTTATTCCTTTTATTTCTCTCTCTTGTCTGATTGCCCTGGCTAGTGTTTCCAGAACTATATTGAAAAGGAGTGGTGATAACGGGCATCCTTATCTTGTTCCTGATTTTAAAGTGAAAGCTTTCAGTTTTTGTCCATTTAGTATAATATTGGCTGTTGGTTTGTCATAGATGGCCTTTATAAGGTTGAGGAATACACCGTGTATTCCGAGTTTCTGAAGGGTTTTTATCATGAACATGTGTTGGACTTTATCGAAAGCTTTTTCTGCATCTATTGGATGACCATGTGGTTTTTATTTTTGGCTCTGTTGATGTGGTATATTACATTTATTGATTTGCATATGTTAAACCATCCCTGCATTCTTGGAACAAACCTCATTTGGTCATAATGTATAATCTTATTGATGATTTGCTGCATTCTATTTGCCAGTATTTTATTGAGAATCTTTGTGTCTATGTTCATTAGTAAGATTGGCCTATAGTTCTCCATTTCATTTGCATCTTTCTCTAGTTTTGGTATGAGAGTAATGCTTTCCTCCAGGAATGATTTAGGGAGGATTGCTTTCTTTTCCATTTCATTGAAGAGTTTAGGGAGTATTGGCTTCAAATCGTCTCTAAATTTCTTGTAGAATTCAGTGGTGAATCCATCAGGACCTGGGCTTTTCTTTGTTGGTAAGTTTGTTTATTATATTTTCAACTTCAATAGCTGATATTGGGTTATTCAAAATTGCTATATCTTCTTGGTTGAGCTTTGGTAGTTCATATGTTTCTAGAAATCTGTCCATTTCTTCTGTGTTTTCCTCTATATATGAGTAGAGATTTTCAAAGTAGATATTCATGATCTTTTGAATTTCCATGGGACCTATAGTAATTTCTCCCTTTTCAGTACTTATTGCATGAATTTGGGTTTTTTTCTTTCTTTTTCTTTATAAGGTTGGCTAAGGGTTTATCAATTTTGTTTATTCTTTCAAAAAAACAGATCTTTGACTCGTTAATTCTTTGCATGGTTTTTTTTAGTTTCAATTGCATTGATTTCTACTCTTTACAATTTCCTCTCTTCCATGAGCTTTGGGTTTAACTTGCTCTTCTTTTTCTAGAAGCTTGAGAAGAAGCATTAGGTTGTTTATTTGTGTTCATTCTGTTTTCTTTATATGACAATTTATTGCTATATATTTCCCTCTTAAGACCACTTTCATTGCATCCCACAGATTACAATATGTTGTTACCTATTTTCATTGAATTGTAGGTATTGCTTTATTTCTTCTTTAATTTCATCTGTACCCCACTGGTTTTTCAAAAGGTTCTTATTTTACTTGCATGTATTTATGTTGATTTTGCAATTTCTTTGGCCATTAATTTCCAATTTCAGTGCACTATGGTCAGATATTATGCATGGGATAATTTCAAAGCTTTGCATTTAATTAAGAATGTTTTATGGTATAATATATGGTCTGTTTTGGAGAATGTCCTGTGGGCAGCTGAGAAGAATGTTTATTCTGATGTGGTTGAGTGGAACACTCTGTAAACATCTACTAAGTCCAATCGCTTGCAGGTATGATTCAGTTCTATTATTTCTTTGCTGACTTTTTGTCTAGTTGATCTATCTCTTCATGACAATGGGCTGTTAAGGTCCCCTGTAATAATTGTGTTCTTGTGTACTTGGTTTTTCATATCCTTTAGTATCTGTCTTATATAGTTGTGTGGTCCTGTGTTTGGTGCATATATATTTATAATTGTTAGTTCTTCCTCTTTAATTTTTCCACTATGAGTATGTGTTGACCTTCTTTTTCTCTTTTAATCATTTTAGGTTTGAAGTTCACATTTATTTCAAATAGAATGGTTACCCTTGCTTTTTTCTGGGTTCCTGTTGCATGGAATACTGCTTTCCGCTCTTTGGGACCTGAAACTCCCGGACCCGTAGAGTAGCCTGGGCTGTTTGGATCAAAAGTCTGCACAGACCTTCATCTCGGGGGTACTCTTTGGGGCTGGTAGGCCCACCCTTCATCCGCAAGGAACTGCCTGGAGATCGGCATCTGGGCCAGGTCTGTTTGGGGCCGTAGCACCGCCCTTCACCCCCAGGAAGTCTCCCAGAAAGCAGCACCTCAGGCTGTCTCTTTGGGACCCGAAACTCCCGGACCCGTAGAGTGGCCCGGGCTGTTTGGATCGAAAGTCTGCACAGACCTGCATCTCGGCAGGACTCTTTGGGACTGGTAAGCATGCCCTTCATCTGCAAGGAACTGCCTGGAGATCGGCATCTGGGCCGGGTCTGTTTGTGCCCATAGCCCCGCCGCTCACCCCCAGGAAGTCTCCCAGAAAGCAGCATCTCGGCCTGTCTCTTTGGGACCCGAACCTGTCTGACCCGCAGAGTGGCCCAGGCTGTTTGGATTGGGAATATTGTGGAGACTGGCATCTTGGCCAGGTCTGTTTGGGACCGGGAACTTTTCAGAAACCAACATACTGGCCTGACTCTTTGGGACCTGTAGGCCCTTCACTCGCAGGAAACCTCCTGGAGACCTGCCTGGGACAAGGCACGGAGGCCTGGCCTGCCTGAGATTCCACAGGCTCTGGGGTGGCCACACCCAGCATTCGCCTTACAACTTAGGGAGCGAGGAGCCCACAGAGGGGAGTTAGGACCCTGTGAGGAAGCCAGGAGCCTGTGGGGGAGCCACTGCCCCTCCAGGAACTGAGGGTGTAACAGGTAATTTGCCACATAAGCAGAGAAAGCTTTGGAACACCGCTCAAAGTAAGGAAATACAGAAAAATGACAAAAGGAAAGACCAAAAGGCAGG
>PVJX010014178.1:0-45514 GCA_004027295.1 Dolichotis patagonum
TGCTACCCTTTATTGTGTTTTGTTTTTTTCTCTTTAAATAAAATTATTTTTTAAAAAATCTTATGTACTCTTACCATTTCCTAGACTAGGGAGACTATACGGTATTTATACGTGAGTTTGATTTATTTCACTTATGAGTATGGTCTCAAATTGCGTCCATTTATTTATAAACATCTCAATGTGATCATTCTTTTTTTTTTTTTTTTTTTTGGTACCAGGCATCGAACTCATGATCTCAAGTTTGCCAAGCAGGCACTTACGCCACTAAGCTAAACCCCTGGCCCAAAGTGATCATTCTTTATAGCTGAGTAGTACTCTATTATATAAAAGTATCACATATTTTTTATCCATTCCTCAGCTGATGCACATTTAGGTTGTTTCCAAGATCTGGCTATTACAAATTGTGCTGCTACAAACATGGGTACACATATATCCACTGTGGTATGATGCTTTCAGTTCTTCTGGGAATATGTACGAAAGTAGAATAGCCGGGTCAAATGGGATCTCCAATCCCAGATTTTCGAAGAATCTTCAGATTGACCTTCATAGTGGTTGTACCAGTCTACACTCCCACCAACAGTGCAGAAGAGTTCTTTTTTCCCCACAGCTTCTCCAGCATTTGTTGTTGGTAGTTTTCTTTATCCTCGCCATTCTTTCTAGAGTGAGACAGAATCTCAGTGTGGTTTTAATTTGCATTTCTCTAATGACTAATGATGATGAACATTTTTTCATGTATTTATCTGCCATTTGTATTTCTTTATCTGAGAACTGTGTATTCATCTCAGATGCCCATTTTTGGAATGGGTCTTTGAATTTCGGGGGTCTGATTTTTTTTAATTCTTTATATGTTCTAAACAGAAGTCCTTTGTCTGAGGGACAGTTCACTAAGATTTTTTTTCCCAATATGTGGGTTTCCTTTTCACTATGCTGGAGATTTCTTTCAACATGCAAAAACTCTTTAATAAGATGTGATCCCAGTTGTTGATTCTGGGAAGTATTTCCTGTGAAGTTTGATTCTTGTTCATGAATTCTTTACCTACCCCTATGTCTTCAAGATTTTTTACCTACTTTGTCTTCCAACAAATTTAGTGTTTCTGTTTTAATATTTAGATCTTTGATCCATTTACATTTTAGTTTAGTACACAGTGATAGGCATGGGGCTAGTTTTAGTTTTTGGCATATGGAGAGCCAGTTTTTCCAGCACCATTTATCGAAGAGACTATCTTTCTTCCAGTGGACATGTTTGGCCCCTTTATATAAAAGATAAGGTAGCTGAGTGTGTTTGTAGTTGTAGTTGTATCTTCTAATCTATTCTAAGGATCTTCAGGTCTGTTTTTATTCCAGTACCATGTTGATTCTATTACAGTAGCTTTGTAGTATAACTTCAAGTCAGGGATTGTGATACCTTCTGCCTTGCCTTTGTTGCTTAGAATTGCCTTTGCTATTTTAGGTCTTTTCTGGTTCCAGATGAATTTTTGGAGTGATTTCTTTAGATCTATGAGGTATGCTAGTGGTATTTTGATTGAGATTGCATTAAAGTAGATCCATTATCTTTCACCACACACTAAACTAAAATCTAAATGGTTCAAAGATCTAATTATTAAAACAAAAACACTAAATCTGCTGGAAGACAGAATAGGCCAAACTTTAGAAGACATAAGTGTTGGCAAAGACTTTGTGAACACAATTCCAATTGCACAGGAAATATTACAAAGAATCAACAGATGAAGTCATATCAAATTAAAAAGCTTTTGCACAGCAAAGGAAAGCACCAAAAGAGTAAAGAGACAACTCATAGAAAGCAAAAAGTTTACTGGCTATTTCTAAAAGGATTAATATCTAGAATATATAAAGAACTAAAAATAAATTCAAAGACCCAATCCAAAAATAGGAATCTGAAAGTAGACATTTCTCAGATGAAACACAAATAGCAAATAAACATGAAAAACTGTTCCACATCACCAGTTATTACAGAAATGCAAATTAAAACAACTCTGAGATTCTCTCTCCAGAAAAAATGGCTATCATCAAGAAATCAACCAATAACAAATGCTAGCAAGGCTGTGGGGAAAAAAGGAACCCTTTTTCATTGCTGTGGGAGTTCAAACTGGTAAAAAACCACTGTGGAAGTAAGTATGCATATTCCTCAAAAAAAAAAAAATAGATCCAGCTATTCTCCTTATTGGTTTCTTCCCAAAAGAGTTAAAAGCATCATATCACAGTGACATATACATATGCATGGTTACAGCAGCACAATTTATAATAGCTAAATTTTGAAGACAGCTCATATACCTATCAAAAGATGAATGGATAAAGAAAATGTGACATTTATATACAATTGAGTCCTACTGTCATAAAGGATAAATTTGAATCATTTGTAGGAAAATGGATAACCTCAAGATCACAGTCTTAAGTGAAATAAATCAGACACACAAGTTTAAATATCATACTGTTTATCTTATATGAGAAACCCAAAAGGTACCTGAGGAATATTATGGAAGGTAGGTATTGGGAAGTAGGAGGAACACATTCAAATGGGAAAGGGAACAAGGAAGGAAGGAAGGGAAAGGAAAAAAAAAAAGCAAAATAAGAAAATAAAAGGGAAAAAATAGAAACAAAGCTTTTGTAAATAAAGAGAGTAGAAAGGCTAAAAGGAAGAAGGGAAACCAGGAAAAAAAGAATTGAGATGTGTTATGTATAGTTACAAACTATTCTCTATGATGAATATAATCCGTATGTATAACAAATATGCACTAACAAAAAGAATGAAGCTTTTTTTTTTTTTTAGAAAGACAAAACCATTTAGGACACTAAGGCAATCATTTGGGAGTAAAGTGTAGTAAAAATCCAGACAAGGGTAGTTTGATAGTTAAGAAATCCAGAGAAATGGGGAGGTAAGATGTAAATGTTTACATGTTAACATAAGATATAGCAGAAAGTTATGAGACAGAGAGACAGGGAGAGAGGAAGAAGGAGAAGAAAGTAGAGGAGGAGAAAGATGATAACAAAAATGTCTAAAGTTGAGAGAATGTATCTTCTAAGGGAATTTAAACCAAAATTAGTCTCATAATCCAAAAGAAATAGAAAAGATTTAGATTTTTTTTTTTGTCTTATTATCTTTAGAGGAGAAAAAGCTCTTGGTTTACCTGGAAATGTTGATCTTCAATTCCTCCATATGGATGGATGTCTGTCTAAGTTGATCCTTTAGAACACTGCAATTCTCCTCTTTGAGTCTAACCTCTTCTTCTTTGGTCTGAATGGCATCACTGAACTTCCTCTCCCATTTCTTGGCTTCATCTATCACCCTGTCCCGATCATCCTGCAGGGAAGACATGCTCTTCATGAAGGCTGCAAGCTGAGCCACAGTACTGTCTAAGTTTTCCTGGAGGTGCTTCACTTCATTGTCTTTCTTGATCAGAGTGACCTGAATTTCTTCAATCATCTCCTCTAAGTGGACTTTCTCGCTATGCAAAGCCTCCAGTTTCTCTTGCATGTTCTTCTTCTCTTTCAGGTATTTCTCTTCTGCTTGCTCCAATCTCCGCTCAAGATCTTCATCCTTTTGTTTCATCTGGCTTTTAACTGACTCCTTGTTTGACTGGAGTTCCTTTTTCAGCTTGAGATTGTCTGCCAGCACTCTTGCTGCTTCACTCTGAGTGTCGTCCAGCAGGACTTTGAAGCTAGCTAACTCTGCTTGTGCCTTTTTGTGGTCTTCAACAGCTTGAGTCAGATTTCCTTTGGTCATTTCCAAATCCTTTTGAGATTCAGTCTGAACAAATTCTAGAGCCTTAACAGTTCTCTCTAGAGCACTAATCTTTTCCTGATACCTGATGCAGTCTTTTTGCAGCTGCTTTACTTCCTGTTGTTTTTCTCTTAACAGCTCCTGAAGTTCCTTTGTGTGGCTCTTATTACCAGGTACTTTCTGAGCACCTTGTATTTTCTCCATATATTCCTTTCGTATTTCTGATTCCACCTTAGTTTTTTCCTTGACTAACTGCTGCTTTTCTTCTTCCAGTTCACTCACACACTTTTTAAGATTTTGCATTTCAGATTCTAGTTGCTCGTTTTTTATTTGGGCATCTGTAACATCCTGGTAATAATTCCCAATGCTTCCATTCAGTTCTGCTAACTGATTCATGAGCCTTTCTTCTAAATCATCTTTCTCCTCTTCTGCTATTTCCTTTAGTTTGGTAACTTTAGAGAGTTCTTCTTGGATTTGCTGATTTAGCAGGTTTATTTTGCTTACTTCTTCCTGAAGCATTTTTAGTTCACTGTCCTTTGTTGATATTTGACTCAGTAAAACATTTTTCTCATTTTCCAAAATCTGGCTCAATTCTTTGTCTTTCTGCTTCTCCTCTTCTAATTCCGCTACTTTTTCTTTCAGCTGGTCAAGCTGCTGCAGATAGTTATTGATTTCATCATGTGAGCTGAAATTCTCATTCATGTCAGGCTTAGCACTATTCTCTGATACAACAGCTTCTACATCTTCAGGCTTTGTGCTCACACTTGGAGATGCTTGCTCATAAGTCTCACCTGGTGCAGACTGTGTTGCCTTTTCAATGACATCCCTCTGGTTATCAGGTTTTTCTGAGGCCTCTAAACCGGCCTGCTTAGAAACATTCTCTTCCACTTGATGCTTCAAATTTTGAACTTCTTCATTTAGAATGTCTTTCTCAGCCATTAAAGCCTCAAACTCCTTAGAAAGGGTTTGGTACTCTGTCTTGACCCTTTCTAGTTCCTCCTTCATATTGGAGTTGGAAGAAAGAAGTTCTTCCATATGCTGTTTGGCTGTTCCTCCTACAGGGTGTGTCTCTGCTCTAAGCTGCTCATTCTCTTCTTCCAGCTCTAGGATTTTCTGTTGTTTAGATTTAGCAAACTTTCTCATCTTTTCTTTCATTTCGTCCATTTCCTGTTCAGCTTCCTGCAGCTGCTTTTCTGTCTCTTTCTTGTTTGCCTCTGCACTTTTTAACTTGCCATATAGTTCTTGCTTCTCTTGCCTCACAGTTTCTACCACATGCTGAATTCTTTCTGCTTCATTACTAACATTCTCGTAGGACTGCAGGAGAATTTCATACTCTTTTTGCAATTCCTGGTGTTTCTCTTGCCACTGGGAACTTTCTGCAATCTTAGAACATCTCAAAGATTCAATTTCTTTCACTAAGTTTTCCTTATCTTCAGTAAGACTCTCTAGAGCTAGTTTCAGACTTTCACAAGAGCTACTGAGACTTTGATTTTCCAGTAAAGACCTGTCCATTTCTGCAATGAGTTTGTCTCTTTCTTCTTGAAGAAGTGTTAATCTTCCTAGGAAGCTATCTTTTTCTTTATTTTGAACAGAGACTTCGTTTTCCATATTTGCCAGAGACTTAGTGAGATGTTCAATGGTACCTCTGGCTGAAGACAGCTCCTCTTGGAGACTTCTGTTTTCTTTGAGTGCTTCTTTTCGAGAAATAAGAGCGGCTTGCAGTTTCCGCTGTACCTGCTGCTTTGCTCTACTTTCTTCTGCAGTCTCTTCTGCTTTCTGGTTCATTTCACAAAGTTCTACCTGTAACTGCTTTATCCTCTCATCATGCTCTTTGGCTTGCATTTCCAGCTGTGTATGCAAAGCCTTAATTAAATCCTCTTGTTCTATTATCTCTGTCCGTACTTTAGTAAGGTTTTCTTCTTTCTCACTAAGTTGTTCAGAAAGGTAGCTCACTTCTTCTTCCTTTTGACTTAGGAGTTTTTGCAGTTCATCCAGTTCAGGCTGTAAGGCTCTGAGGTGTTCCAGGCCAACAATTTCTAGTCGACTGCTTTCCAGCTTCTGTTTCAAGCTTTCTGCATGGGCTTCAGTTTCATGGGATGCTGCCTTCAGACTCTGAATCTCTAAACCCTGTTCGTTTATCTGCTGTTGTAACTGAAATACTTCTTCTGACTTTTTAATAAGCTCACTTGCTGTTGAACTAACTTTCAATTCCAACTTCTTTTTCACAGCTTCTATTTCTTCCAACTGGGCCTTAATCTCAGCAATAACAAAAATACTGCCTTGTGGAGTATTTGTATCTCCAGTTTGAGATGGCCAGTCTGGGCACAAGTCAGAGTTTAAGACGGAGTGAGCAGGATACTCTTCTGTGGCTTGGAATAAAGGTTTTCCTACACCTTGGCTGGGAGAGCCACCTTCCAGGTGGTCAGTACCTGAGAGTTTTCTGTTTAAGGTCTCTCTTACTTGAACCTGGAGTAGCCTGAGCTGGTCTCCAATGTTCTCATTTGCTTTGCTTTGCCCATCAAACTGTTCTTGCAAGTGATTATAGTCATCTTTCTGTTGTTTTAGCTCTTCCCTAAGATGTCTTTCTTTTTCCTGAGCCTTCTTTAGAATCGCCTTACGGGAATTTAGAGTTTCTTGAAGCTTCTTTTTAAGTTGTTCCTTTTCTTTTTCGAGGCCTAGTATCCTTTCCTCCAGTTCTGGTTTCCAGTGTTCACCACTGCCTGCCCCAGAACTGCTTACTGGTGGTTCTTTAAGTGACACTGCGGAGTCACCATCGCCTGCATCCTTGGTACTTGTGGTTAACCTCTGGATAACTGCTTGGTTTTCGTTGATTTCTGCTTGTAGCAAATCTATCTGATTTGTCTTATCTTTCAAGTTCTGATTCATCTGTTGGACCACTGCCTGTAACTGCTCTTCTGCTGCCACTTTTTCTTCTAAATCCTTCCTTATCTTCTCTAGTTCCACTTCTTTTTCAGATATTGTCTGTTTCAAGGAAGTTTCTATTTCTTGGCACTTAGAAGTCACACATTTTTCTGAGTCTTCTTTGTTCCCTTCATCGTCCTCCATTGCCTTCTTCTCACTCTCACTGAGTGGGATCTCTTTCTTAGATTCATTTCTCACTCTGGCTAATTCCTCTTCTAAGGTACTGACTCTTTGTAGAAGTTCCTTTCTGTGAATAAGAGCTGCCTGGAGCTTTCTCTTCCTCTGCTCACTTTCTTTCTTCAGACGGTCTAATTCATGCTGAAGTTCATCTTTACTTATTAGCCCTGCTGGGCTCGACTCATCATAATTATGTTTAAGGCCTGAAACAGCTTCCTTATCTTCTTCCACTTGCTCTTTTTTAGCTTCTTCAGCTCTGGATAATAAATTTAACTGTTCTTTAAGAGTCTTAATTTCAACCCCAAGAGAAAACTTCTCTTCATTAAGCTGAACCATTTTCTCTGTCATACTGAAGCTGATTTCTGTTACTTGCTGGTCTTTCTCCTTGATAGCCTGCTGGAGGGTTTCTACATCTCTCTTTTTCTCTAGTAAGAGCTGTTCCATTTTTGCTATTTCAAGTTCCCTCTGTGAAAGAGTTTGTGAAAGTTCTTCCATCTTCTCTGAGATGCTCCTCACGTGTTCTACCCCCTTGAGCACTTCATTCTCCTTCTTCTGTAGCTGACCTTGAAGGCTTTTTATCACAGAACTCTGCTCCGAAAACTGAAGCTGCACACCATCCAGTTCTTTCTGTAGAGCTTCAATTTTTACGTCTTTAGATTTGGCTTCTATATTGAGGCTGTGAATCTGTTCAGTGAGCAGATTGTGCTGGGTCATTTGGCTTTCATAGTCCAGTCTCCTTTGCCTTTCTGTCTCGGCAAGGTTGGTTTCCAGTTGTTTTACCTGAGCCCTGAGTTCTGTTAAGGCACTGAGTTCCTTCACCTGAGAAAGAAGCTGGTCTCTTTCTTCAGACAAAGCAGCGAATGCACTGCTGGTATCTTCAGCATCCTTCTTGTACTTCTCAATCAGCTCGGCTAGGTTGCTAATTTCCTGAGCTTTCTCATCTAAATTTTTCTCATACATTTCTTCTGCTTCATGAAAGCTTGTCTCAAGCTCCAAAATTTGAATTTTTAGCCTTTCTAACTCATCTTTCTGACTCTGACTAACATCTATTACAGCAGAAGAGTATTTATCGATATCATCCTGCCCTATTGATTTCGATTCCATTTCAGTGCCCTCTAAGGCCATTTCCTCAAATGACATATTTTGATTTTTAGTGTGCTCCTGTGTCTCTTTTTCAACTACCAGACCACTGCTCTCTTGACTCGGCATTAAGGGAAAATCTTGTGTTGTATTTTCAAGCAATATTCGCATGCTAACTGGTGGTATTTCCTCATTTTCTGTCTGTTTCATTTCTTTCTGGTCAAGGACCTCCTGACTCCCCCCAGCCTTTTTGCCCTGAAGCTGTGACTTAAGAAAAGCAATTTCCTCTTGAGCTTCTTTCATTTCCACCAATAAAACTGATAATTCTTCACGTTTCTGAGAAAATGTGTTCTCTGGGACATCTTGCACACTTTCCTCAGGAGGAGAGCTGCTCTTGCTGAGCATGGTAGTATCAACTGTACCGACCTATTAACAAAAAGATTAAGAAAGAAAAAAAGCATCGATCAAATATTTTATAATTTTAAAAAGGTTAACTAACATTAAAACTGTTATTTAAAACCTGACTTTTTTGTATCTAATTCTCCTTTGTATCATTAAACTGCTAAAAATTCTAAAAATCAGTTTCTAACTCCCAAATGACGCCCCTAGAGGAACTTTGTCACCTGTGCTGAGGTCAAGCCCTACTTGAAAGACCTAAGGAAATCTGGATTTCATTTTCAAGATATTCCTTAAGTGGGCAACTTTTTTCTTTAAACTCTTAATTATTTTTCCTAGGTACTACTTAAAAATAAAAAGCGAAGCAGAAATTTATGGTATTTTCATACTCAAGAAAAAGTTAGGGAGTCCTTTTTTTTTTGCTTTCTTTCTTTCTTGTTTTTGTTTCACTTTGTTTTTTTGAGACAGATTCTTACTATGTAATTCAGGCTGGCCTCAAACTCATGGTGATCCTCTTGCCCCAGCCTCCTGAGTGCTGGGATTGCAGGTGTGTGAGGGATTCCTTTTCCTAAAATGTTCACTGAAATAAGAAAGTTGCAAATATTAGATGAAAGAGCCACTAACAGACAAGGAAACTATCAAACTGCCATGACCAAGTAAAAAGCAATTCTGTTGGTGTTTGGGCATGAAATCATGAACCTGTTTGGCAAAATATGAAACAAATTATTACAAAGATTATTGTGCTAGGACACTCAGTTCATATAAATTATATCTATCACTATTTTCTTAGGAAATAAAATCAGTGAAACACATGATAAAGTTAACTAGCATTTTATTAGATGGGCTTGGGGACCAGGTACATAATAAAATCTTCAGCTTCATCAATGACACTATTTTTTCTCCAGGAAAAATATTTCAGCTCAATAGGAAAAACAAACAACAATGAATCTAACAACCATGGTTCCATCAAATAATGCAGTACCATGAGTACACGCTCTGCAGCCCAACTGACTGGGTTTGCACCTCACACTACCATTAACCAGCAGAGGTTGGAAGACAGTAAATATATAGTCAATATTAGCTGTCATCTTGGTATCATTCAGTCACCAAGAAAAATGTTGATTATTTTAGAATTGTTCATTAGGAAAAGTTCTGTCTTCATTTTTTATAATACTATTTTAACCATTTAAAACTCTTTCCTCTCTACATTACCTATACCATATTCAAATTTCTAGAAAACAAAGCTGGGCGTAGTGGCACACACTTGTATCCTCAGCACTCAGAAGGCTGAAGCAGGAGGACTGTTGTGAATTTGATGCTAGCCTGTGATACACAGCGGAGTTTAAGGCCGGCCTTAGGGTTAGACCCTGTCTCAAAACACAACAAACAAACAAAATTTCTAGAGAAAAAACTCCACCCAGTATTTAACACAGGAGAAAAGTTCCTTTATAATTTCTTTGTTACATTCCTAATTCCTATTTATCCATACCTACAGATATTAAAGACCTGATATACTGAAAGGATTAATACTTCAATTTCTGCTGGAGGACTTCAATACAGCTAACTCCTATTTGTCCTCTTTTACTCTAAGCATCTTCATTTCTACCTAGACTGCATGTCATTTATCACTGCCTCCATGGGCCTTTTCTGCTCCCAATGATAACTACAGAGTTCAGTTCACTTTTGGTTTGAGCTTCAGTGCCATGCTAGACTGAGAGCGCACAGGACTAGAGAACTTGGCTCTCTCTGGCCATTCTAAATACTCTTTAATACTAGTTTTCTTCTTCTTGTTGAGCTTATTGCTTCTACAAACCTTTACTACTTTCCCTTATCCTCAAGAGACAACAGTGGTCATCTTTTCTTTAGCAGTTTCCCTATGAGTGATTTTTACATTTGTCCCCCTTTCTTTTCCATTGCTCCATGTTTTTTTCTGATGATTTTATTAATCTTTTTCTTACCAAATTACCACTTTTCTTGTTTGTTCTTCCCTTTTAAGCTATGTTATCTTGTTTTCATGATACACAATTGCTAGGCATCTTAAGACATCAAGCATTCCTTTGATTAAACAAGATTCATCTATATTTTGGACTCATAATTTGTCAGCAATTATATAATACCACAACTTTCAAAATTTAGTCTCTTTTAGACAACTTTGGGAATAGGACACCCATCAGTGTCCCCATGCAAAGGTACTGTGATGGGATTCTGTAACAACTTGGCTAGACCAAAGTATCCAGATATTTGATCAAACCTTATTGTAGCTGTTTCTGAAAGGGTAGTTTTTAGTTGGTATCAACTCACTCACTTTAAATAAAGCAAATTACCCTCTCTAACATGGTGGGTCTTGTCCAATCAGTTGAAGGCCTTAACAGTAAAAAGATAAATCTTTGAAAAGTGAATTCTACTAGTAGACTGACTGCCTTTGACTGAAAACTCTTTGCTAGTCAGCCACCTTGCTGGTCTCCCTGACAGACTGTGAACATGTGAGCCTCTGCAACCACACAGGGCAAGTCCTCAAAATAAATTTTACTCTATATACACATTCTATTGGTTCTGTTTCCCTTGAGAAATCTGACTAACACAACGAATAAGTAGATACTTCTGTTAAGAAGCTGCATTATTCCTGAAGGCATGATTCCTGATATTATTCTCTCACTCATTTATTGATTAGAAGTATATATAGCTAATTAAACATAATGGAGCCCATGGCAAACTTAATTCAATGGGATGATATTAAGCAAACACATATTTCTTATGATTTTCATGTTATAAAAAGCACCATTTTCTAGCTGGGGATTCAGCTCAGCTGCATAAGTGCCTGCCTGGCAAGTACAAGTTTGATCCCCCGTACAAAAAAAAACAAAAAACAAAAAATAAACAAAAAAACATTTTCCAAAAACATCCATTTTATATAATCTTAAGTAAAACAATACCAATTAGGGGTTGTAGGGAACCCAAGAGAGTTTATCGTATCTCCACTGAGAAACTTTTGTGACAGGCAAGCCAATGATTACTATACTTGGGTGGACAACGAATTCCAAATACTCAGGAACACAAGTAAATAAGAGTAACTGTTATGAGTCTCTTAAATGGATCTCATTTCATGAGTAATGTAATCCTCTGTCAACACTAGAAAACTGCAGAAATGTTTAGCTTTGAAGCTACCTCTTCTTAATCTAGTTCCTATTCTGATTACACCAAGAATGTATCACTTACCTCATGGACTTCATTCTCTGCCTCCTGAGTTCTACTCTGATCCTCTAGGACAGTAATCTGAGAAGACAGCTTTTCTGAAAGTAAGACACAAAAAGAAATCTTTAGAAAATATATGTGGATTGTTTAAAAAACAAGGACATGATTAGAGTGAGACTACCTCAGATACATGAAAAAATCAAAAGGAAACAAATATGCAAAATGGTTTGGGGGAGATAAAAGGCTACCTTACTAACACACAAAAAAGGAAACAGACTATGAGAAGATAAACTATCAAATGAACTGAATGAGGTAAGGATAATGAGCCTCAGTGATATATTCTAAACAACATAAAGTCAGAAAGAAGGCCAGGGTATGTGAGATGAGGTAATTATTCCTACAGCATAATCTGAAATTCTTAAGGCAATAATTTATCCATTTCCAAATGTGTTCATAATAAATATTATATATAAATATAGTATTTGCAACACACTCAATGTTCTTCCACATACATTCATATAGAAATATTACATTTTAGCACTAAAAGGGAGCTATCCAATTTCCTCAATAACCAGTAAGGAACAGAAGGCTGACATGAGATGAAGAGGTTACATAACCAGTTCACAGAGACGGAGGACTAGACTCCAGGTGTTAGCAATGTGTGCTCAAAAAGGGGAGAAATGCCATGAAAGTTTTTTTTAAAGTTCTGTTACTAATATCACTAATAAGAAGTGTATGTACTTTTATAAGCTAAGCACACCCTTTTAAAAGGTTACTTTTTTTACATAATACCCAAATATTGTAAAAGGACCTACAGGGGCCTTCATGCTTTGACTCCAGTAATTCTCTAACCTCGTCTCTTGCACTACTCTCTTTTGTCCACTCTACTCCAACTATACTGCCCTTCTTCCTGCTCTGCAAACACATCATTTTTATTCAGACCTCAAGACATTTATTTGCATTGCTCCTTCTGCTTCAAATGCTCTTCACTTAGCCTCTTTGCAAGGTTGTCCCCTTTTCATTATTCAGGTCTCCAGAAGGTCCTACCTCACCTCTCTGATACTCTCTTCCTCTTAATGAACACATTCTTGCTCTACTCTGTGTTCTTTTTTAATAACTTTACACACAGTTTTCATGTCCTATCTCCCCACGCCCCATATGTTCATAGCTGTATGAATAAAGGAAAGACTATTCATGAAGCAAATGAATTCAAGACAGTATATACAGTATGCTCACAAAATTACTTGAGGAAAGGACACAGTGGTAGAAATAACAGTGTAAAAAGTGAACTAAGTAGATCAAAATATAAATATAACCTATGAGATGAGACAAAATCCAATATAGAAAACCTAAAGGCTAGTTATCCCTTCAAGAAAAAGAGAAAATCATATAATAATCCTAAACTAGGCAGAAGTCATATGAACTATATACACTGAAAAACTGCAAAGTAAGCACCACAAAAACTCAAAAGAAAATATTTTTAGTGAATTAAACAATAAGCAGAAATATGTGATCTTTATTCATTAACAATGATAGGGACAGTTTAATAAAGGTGCATAATTCCCAGTTTTAAACAAAGTGGAAAACTGTAAAATGGGAAAATTAGAAATACTGGCTCTACAGTTTAATAAAAGCTTTACAAACTACACTTAGAATTTGTTTTCACTCCTAAAGACAAAGCTCCAGAGTAGTCAATCCAGGATACATTAGACAACTAAAGTACTAATTATATGCTACTAAACCCATGAGGTCTTTGCAAAACAGATGGTTGGTTAGTGGAAAAAGATCCATCTTAATTTTCACACTGTCCAGTAGAATAAAATAACACATTTAGTTCAATCCATCAAGGCTTTATTCAGCAGCCACTATTTTCCAGATACTACACTAGTTCTAGGTAAAGCAAAGATTTCACAAAAAGATAAAGTCCTCTGCCCTCAAACAGCTTATACTTTATCTGTGAAGAGCTTAAAACATATTGAAGAAGCCAATCAATAGAGCATTTTAATACAACATTAAACATACACAAGGAAATTACAAAAGCATAAAGATACATTTAACTCAGGATCAGGGCTGAACTCCTAAAAAAGATAATCCCCTCACTGAATCCTAAATTGAGTAGCCAGACTAAAGGAAACAGGGTAAGTCTCTAGGGTATTACACAAGCAAAAGCAAAATAGATTGTACTATTAAAATTTATTTGACTGACTTGTTATTTTACTCAATCAGTTGATTGCTGAGAATGTCCTTCCTTTCTATTTTTTTCTTTTAAAGAGATTAAAAGAAAACAAAACAATAGAGATGATGTAGGATTTCAAAACAAGCTGATAGGAAATTAACAATAGTCACTATATTGCACATTGTTTCTTCAAAACAGTTGCTCAGATTACAAGATACGGGTATGCAAAACAGGTCTAACAACATAGACAATTTCCCTGAACTAATAGGATCAATAGTATAATTATCTTAGCTATGTTGTGTGTGTGTATATATATATTTTTTTTTTTCCCTTCCTTCTTTTCTCTTTCTCCCCATCCTAGTTCTTTCCTTCTGAGCAGTTTCATTCCTTTTCACAATATCTCTTATACCTTTTGGATCTTATTTAATCTTTCATATTCTTACGTGAGGAAGACAATACAATGTTTACACTTGTGAGTCTGATTTACTTCATGTATGAGTATGGTCTCTAGTTGCTTTCATTTACCTATAAAAGCCTCTGGTTTATCCTTCTTTATAGCTGAGTATTATTTCATTGTATAAAAATACCACATCTTTTTTATCCATTCCTCAGTTGATGGATATCTGGATTGTTTCCAAGATTTGGCTATTACAAATTGTGGTACTATAAACATGAGTGCACATATATTGCTACGGTGGGATGTTTTTAATTCTTCTGGGAAAACACCCACAAGGCACAAGGGGAATAGCTGTATCGAATGGAACCTCTAATCCTAGTTTTTTGAGGAACCTCCAGACTGACCTCCACAGTGGTTGCACCAGTGAGCACTGCCACCAACAATGGAGAAGGGTTTTTTTCCCCACAGCCCCACCAGTATTTGTCCTTTCTTATTTTGCCTGTGTAAAAACTTACCATATTAAGATCTCATTCAAATCAAATTTCCTACAAGATATCATGGCATTCCCAGATGAATATAAATTATACAGAAACTCTGTAACATTTGTAGTTCATATTGCAAAATGTTATATAAACACTATGATAAAAGTATTAATCTTATCTATAAAAACTATCGGCTCTGCTATTTAAGATCTTTATTTTTACAGAACTGGAAAATCTACATGTTAGGCATATCTAGAGATAAGTGTAGGGGCACATACGGGATAAGAAGAGAGAAAATTATGGTTTTCATTTGTACATACCATTCACAGCTCTCAGTTTCTCTAACTCTATAGAACTAAGCAGCAAGGTTCCTTTTTCATTCTCTGGCTCTACCTCTCTCTTCTGCAAAGAGGCAATATTCTCTTCAGAAACTGCCTAAATTGTAGAAAGACAACGAATTAATAATTCTCCAGTGAAAAACTCTCATACTAATGCCCAGATAGCTTCCAGAATTTAAATCTTATAAAAGTTCTCCAGCCATGAAAATATGTACTTTAAAAATACCATCTACTTATCTACATTATCTTTGAAGAAAATAGTTTTTTTCACTTGAAGATAAGATACAGTTCATTGGTTTTTCAATGCAAGACTGAAACTTGGGATTACAAAGACAGAAATTCTAAGCCTATTGCATGTAAAACAGTATTTTTAAAGCCACAAACAAAGAACACTATACAGATGAGAGAGTAATGGCACAAAGCAACAAGGTCTGTCTCCTGAAGGCAAATGAACATGAAGATAGAGACCTCAAAGGTACAGAAACAAAAGGAGTGTGAACTTCTTAAGTGAGGATGAAATGCCTTAACTGGGTTCTTGTTTTGTTTGGCTTTCCGTTTCTAATAAAAATTCTCTTGCATTTACCTAGAAAGTTTAGTTTTCCTAAGACAGGCATATGTCAAATTGTAGAATTTTTAAGATATATGGGTTTTTATAGCATAACTGACCTCAAACCTTCATATGATGCCTTAACAAATAGAGAGGTTAGGGTTGTATGACTTTTAGCCAGAAGACAGTTGCTAGTTTGCATTAGCAAGTAGAACACTAGTGGAATAGCTATAGGCATCTATGCTTTAAAGAAAAAGAAAGAGTAATAGTAAGGAAGAATCCTAAAGTCTGTGTATAAACAACTCACACTTCTGACAGAACAATAGACTACGTATTTGCATAGCTACCCTGAAGCAACTCAGCTAAAGCAAAAATAATGAATTTTAAGTGGTTCTCCAATGTAGTCTGAAATTGTAATTCGAGTATACCTTACTGGCTGATAAAAAGTAATCAAAACTCTTTTGGAAGTAGAATAGAATAGAATCTTGAGAAAACATTCACAACATCCAGTATTTGATACAAAAATCACTTCATCACATATAGAAATAGGAAAATGTGACTCATTCTGAAAAAAAAAATCAACAGAGACCAACCACAGAAAGAAGCAGATTTTGGAATCAGCATATAAAAATTTTTAAAAAAACCTACTGTCTACACTTAAGACATAAAACGAATATGCTTGCAATGAGTGAAGATAGGAAATAGTGCAGAGAAAAGAAATTATAAAATAAACCAAGTTGAAATTTTAGAAAAAAACTCAGAATACCTAAAACAAAAAATTCTATGGATAGGCTTAATACTAAAATATGGATGGACTGAAGAAAGTTTTAGTCAACTTGAAAACAGTTCAACAAAAATTAATCTGCCTCTATATCAAAAAAAAAAAAAAAAAAAAACTGAACACAACCTGACAGACATGTGGGACAATATTCAAAGTGCTGAAAAAGTACTTGGGCAGAAAAAATTAAGAAATAAGAATAAAAATTAAGAAATACCTAATGTTTTTCCAAACCTAAGAGTATATATATATATATATATATACTCAAGAAAATGACAAAACCACAACAAAATACATTACAGACAAGGAAAATAATAAGGTCAATGTTTTCCTCAATATGTTTTAAACATACATAACTATTTAAAGCATTAATGTTCAAATGTGTGCTAGGGGCCAATGCAGTGAATGAGAAAAAAGAAAAAAAGAAAAAAAAATGTGTGCTAGGGCTTGTAACTTGTTAACACATGCCAACTATGGCATAAAGGGTACAGGATCACAAGGTGTCTACATCTTAAGGGAAGTGGTATAGTATTAGTTCTAAGAAGACTGAAAGTTAATGTGTACATTATACTTTCTAGAATAACCACTAAAAAAATTTTTTTTGTAAAATGACACAAGTAAAAACCTAATACAGGGCTTTTGCTTCCACTACAGGTAGAGTAACATGGAACAGATCCTCCCACCTGAAACAACCCCCCCCCCAAAAAAAACCCAAAATTGAAAAACTCCACAAGACTAAGTAACGAGCCTGTAGTATTCAAAGTACTATGCATCAGGCAATAAAAGGCAGTGATTCTTAAACTATGCAAACAAAAAAAGAGAATCCTGCAAGGTTAATGCCTTAAAAGAACTTGCAGGCTGTGGTCCCAAGAAGGAGAAACCTAGGCAGAGCCTGACTGGTCCACTGAGGAGGCACAGCAAAGATTTCAGGGACAGCAAGATGGCTGGAGTTTACAGGACAGAACTGCACACAGGGTTCCCAGTAAAAATTCAAAAGAGGACTTCCAAGAAGATGGCAGAAGGTAAGCAGCAGAGAAAACGGCCGCTCTGAGAGTCACCATCCAGATGCTGGAATAGAGCTTTGTAAGGAAAACAACAGGAAGGAAGTGGGTCTCTTGGACCTAGGAAGAATCTGAAGTGCAAATTGAAACCCAAAGGAAGAGTAAAAAGAAAAACTTCAACAAAGAAGAAGGCAGTAGCTGATGGCACTTTTCCCCTGAGACGAGACTCACTGTGCTAGAGGAGTTATTCGAACTTAGGGACATAGTGACAGTAACAGCTGGCAACCCTGGAGGCCTCTGCAGAGACAGAGCAGTGGAGGGGAGCAGCGGATTTGGAGGACTGCACCGGTTGGCACTGTTGGCCTAATAATCCATGACTGAGATTAACTAAGGGTCACAGAAAATACAGTGGGGCAGTGCCAAAGAACCAGGGACTAGGCCACATGAACAACAACTTCTCATCTCCAATAAACTGAAGAGGTAAAGTCTTCCAACAGACTCAAAACCTAAAAACCAGCTATACCTAAAAGATACCTCAGAGAATTAATCAGCACCTAAAGGTCCTAAATACTACCAATAAAGCAATCTACCATGGACAACTTACAAGCATCACCCAAGGAATTAAACTTACAAAAAAAGAGAGAAACTAAAATGAGAAGACATTTAAGCAAAATGCAACCTCAGACATCCAGTTCACCAAAGGCAAATCAGGGGGCAATGAGGTGGGACAATCTGAAAGTCCCCTACCGAGTCTCTCTGAAGTAGTAACAGCAAAACAATTGAATAAGGCTCTGTAAAAAATGAAATCAGAAATAATCTCTTAGATAACCATAGAGATTACCAGCCACATTAGCACAGACACAAACACACACACACACACACACACACACACACACACACACACACAAAATAGATGAGCTTAAGAAAATTGTGGAAGCTCAGCATAGGAAAGAAATGGAATCCATAAAGCAGGTTCAAGCAGATATCAGGAGAATAAAAACTCCACTAAAAATATTCGAAGCAGATTAGGCCAGTGAGAGGACAGGATCTCAGATCTTGAAGACAGGCTTGCAGTTAGTGACCAGGAAAAGAATGAGTTCTCAAAAATAGCAAGGGAACATGAGAAATCAATTAAACAGATGCCAGATGAGACAAAGAAGAATAATTTAAGATTAAATGGAGTCAATGAACAAGCAGGAGATATCACAAATGACATGAAAAAAAAAAGGTCATAGACATCATGACAGAAAACTTTCCTGACTGAGAAAAAGAATTGACACAGAGATAAATAAGGCTTATAGAACTCCAATGAGCAATGATAAAAAAAAAAAATCCATAGCCAGGCATATCATAGTCAAGATTCCAGAAATTCAGCACAAGAATAGAATCTTAAAAGCTGTTAGAGAAAAGAAACAAATCACTTAGAAAGGAAAGCCCATCAGAATTACATCTGACTTCTCAGCACAAAAACTCTCGAGGAGAGCTTGGAGTAAAGTACTCCAAGTTCTAAAGGAAAACAACTTTCAACCCAGATTGATGTACCTTGCAAACTATCGTTCAAAATTGATGGAGAAATAAGAGACTTACATGTCAAAGAACATGTGAGGAAATTTATGACCACCAAACCAGCACTCCAAAATGTTCTAAAGGACATTTTAGAAAAAGAGAATAAGGAGAGAAAAGGCAGCATCTCCTGAGAATCCGCCATGCTGGGACTTTGGGGGGACCAACCAAGAAGTCAATGAGCCAGCCTTCCTGGTAAGATGCGCAAGCTGCACACCCTCCAGGGAGAGAAAAGCCAGCATTTCCTGAGAATCTGCCATGCTGGGACCTGGGGGGCCAACCAAATCAATGAGCCAGCTGTCTTGGTAAGCTGCGCAACTCACACGTGTTCCAGCCAAAGGAAAGTCAGCACCTTCTGTGAGCCTACTGGCGGGTGGGCTGAAAATCAAACACTGTCCATCTCCTCCCCTTAGCAACCACATGGCTCTGAACACAGCCTAACTTGACAGCACGGGACATAAAGTAATTAAGTGCTTGTATTGTTCGGTTAATCATGCAAGCCTGGGGCCAGCGGTCTGAGTGTCTCTCCAGAGGATGACAGTATGCAATATAGCAAATATGGGGATTTCCTTCTATCTTGTCTTTGAAGTCCAATATTGTTTTCATTGTTTTACTTTGCTCTATTTTGCTTTAGTCAACATTCTGTTTTGATTGGTTTTATGTTTTGTTTTCGGTTTGATTTTTCTATACCTGATAGAATGGACAACTATTATGAAGATAACAAAATATATATTATGGTAGCTATTACTGTTTCCCTGGTATCCTGTTTTGAAGTTCTGTACCAATTTTGCTGCATTGTCTTGATTGGCTTTGTTCTGTCTTGTTTTGGTGGATTTTACTATCTTTAAAATAAAAAAAAGAAAAAGATAATAAGGACTAGAGCTCCATGAACCCCAACAGAAAGAACTTACCTGGGAAGGCAAACAATTGGAGGGAAGGCAAAAACAGTGAGGGGGAGCCAACAACAGGAAAATAATAGGACAAGGATAAGTCAATATATATCAGTTATAATCATTAATGTTAACTGTCTAAATCTACCAGTTAAGAAACGCAGACTGTCAGAATGGATCAAGAAGCAAGATCTAACAATATGTTGCATACAAGAAATACATTTAATTCAAAAAGAAGTTATACACTGGAAGTCAAAGGATGGAAAACAATGCTCCATGTGACAGGAATCCAGAAAAACGCAGGGGTAGCTATTCTATTTGCAGAAAAAGTGAATTTCAAGCCAAGACTAATTAAGAGAGATAAAGAAGGTCACTATGTCCTCATAAAGGGAACAATCCAAGATGAAGAGATATCAATCATAAATATATATGCAACACCAGTGCACCCAACTATATAAAACAATTACTAATAGATACGAAAAATCAAAAAGGCCCTAATACAATTGTATTGGATGACCTCAACATCCCACTGTCACAAAAAGAGAGATCGACTAGACAAAAAAATGAATAATAAAATAATAAAACTGAATCAAACTTTGGCACAAATGTACCTAGTGGATGTCTAAAGAGTGTTCCACTCTACAACATCAGAATATAAATTCTTCTCAGCTAGACATGGGACATTCTCCAGAACTGTACATATACTGGCTCATAGAACATGCTTAAGAAAACACAATGAAATTGAAATTCTCCATGCATACTATCAGACCACAGTGCAATAAAATTGGAAATCCATGATAAAGGAAACCACAGAAATTTCATAAACATATGGAAATTAAATAGCACTCTACTGAACAACCAATAGGTCACAGATGAAATTAAAGAATAAATTAGATAGTATTTACAGTTGAATGATAACGACAATACAACATACCAGAACTAACATAATAAAGCAGTCTTAAAAGTGAAAATTATAGAGGCTAGGGATTTAGCTCAGTGGCATAAGTACCTACCTGGCAACCACAAGGTCATGATTCCATTCCCCAGTACCAACAAAAAAAGGTAAAAAAAAAAGTGAAAATTATAGCAGTAAATACCCATATCAAGAAAACAGAGCAAGCAACTTAATGTTGAACCTCAAACTTCTAGAAAAAAAAAAGAGCAGGCTAAACCAAAAGCTTGCACAAGGTAAGAAATTATAAAGATCAGAGCAGAAGTTAACACACTGGAGACTAAAAAAAACAATACAAAGAATCAATGAATCAAAGAGTTGGTTCTTTGAAAGATTAAACAAAATTGACAAACCCTTAGGCAACCTAATTTAAAAAAGGAAAGAAAAGACTCAAATTCACAAATTAGGAATGAAATGGGTGAAATCATAACAGACCCTGCAGAAATCCACAAAATCACCTATACCTACTTTGAAAACTTGCATTCTAATCAAATGGAAAATATAGAAGATATGGACAGATTCCTAGATAAATATGAATTCCCAAAGCTGAATCAAGAAGACATAAAAATCCTAAACAAACCAATATCAATCAATGAAATCAAAGATAAAATTAAAAATTTATCAACAAAGACAAGCCCAGGCCCTGATAGATTCATTGCTGAATTCTACAACAAATATAGAGAAGACCTAACACCACTACTTCTCAAACTCTTTAATGAAATTGAAAGGGAAGCAATTCTTCCAAATTCATTCCTGAAAGCAAGCATTACCCTGATACCAAAACTAGGAAAGGACCCAACTAAGAAAGAGAATTACAGGCCAATCTCTCTAATGAACATTAATGCAAAAATCCTCAATAAGATACTGGCAAACAGACTGCAGCAAATTGTCAAGAAGACTGTAGCATGATCAACTGGGATTCATTCCAGAGAAGCAAGGATGGTTCAACGTACATAAATCCATAAATGTAAGATACCGTATCAACTGAGTCAAGGACAAAAAATCATATGATCATCACAGTAGATACAGAAAAAGCTTTTGACAGAGTCCAGCATCCATTCATGACAAAACTCTACATAAAATTGGAATAGATGGTCTTATCTCAATCTGATGAAGCCATCTGTGACAAACCAATGGCTAACATCATATTAAATGCACAAAAACTGAAAGCTTTCACTCTAAAATCAGAACAAGGATGTCCACTGAGTCCACTTTAGCTGGAGCAAACAGACAAGAGAAACAAATAAAAGGAATAGAAATAGGAAAGGAATAAGTTAAACTATTTTATTTGCAGATAAATGATGCCCCAAAAACTCCACCAAAAGACTTCTACATTTAATAAGCAAATTTAGTAACATAGCTGGTTACAAAGTCAACACTCAAAAATCAATAGCCTCCCTGTATATGAGTAACAAACTCACTGAGAAATCAGGGAAACAATACCTTTTACAATAGCATCCAGAGAAATAAAATACCTAGAAATCAATCTAACAAAGGATGTAAAATACCTCTGCATTGAAAACTACAGTACTCTGCAAAAAGAGATTGAAAGGATATTATAAAATGGAGAGATACCCCATGCTTTTGGGTAGGAAGAATCAATCTAATGAAAATGGCTATACTTCCAAAGCTGTTACACAGATTCAATGCAATCCCAATCCAAATTCCAATAGCGTATCTCACAGAATTAGAGAAAACAATTCCAAAATTCATCTAGAACCAGAAGAGACCTAGAATAGCAAAGTCAATCCTGGGGAACAAAGACAAAATAGGGGGCATCATAATCCCTGACTTAAAATTATACTATACTCTGATAAAAACAATGTGGTACTGTTTGGCAAAACAAAACAAAATGAAAAACCACCAGACCTGAAGATCAATGGAATAGATTAGAAGATGCAGAAACAACTCCAGACATACTAAGCAACTTCATCTCTGACAAAGGTGCCAACACATTCCCTGGAAGAAAGATAGCCTCTTTTTAATAAAAGGTGCTGGAAAAACTGACTCTACACCTGCCAAAGATTAAAACTGGACCCGTATCTTTTACCATGTACTAAGCTAAAATCAGAATGGATCAATGATCTTAATATTAAAACAAAAAAATTAAATCTGTTGGAAGACAGAGTAGGTAAAACTCTTGAAGACATTGGTGTAGCAAAGACTTTATGAGCAGAACTGCAATTGCACAGGAACTATCATAAAAAAATCAATGACTGGGATCTCACCCTACTGAAAACCTTTTGTACAGCAAGAGAAACCACCAACAGAGTGAAGAGACAACCCACAATATGGGAGAAAATGTTTTGCCAGCTGTTCCTCAGACAAAGGATTATTATCAAGAATGTATAAAGAACTAAAAAAAAAAAAAAATCAGTCCTTCCAGATTTATAGCCCCAATCCAAAAATAAAAATACACACTTCTCAGATGAAATACAAACAGCAAATAAATATGTGACCAAATGTTCAACATCACTGGTTATTCAAGAGATGCAAATTAAAACAGCACTGAGATTCCATCTCACCACAGAAAGAATGGCTACTATCAAGAAATCAAGCAATAACAAATAAATGCTGGAGGGGCTGTGAGGAATAAGGGACTCGTCTCCACTGTTGGTGGGAATGCAGCCTGGTGAAAACACTGTGGAGATCAGTGTGGATATTCCTCAAAAAACTAGTACTAGAGGGCCTATTCAATCAAGCTATTCCTTTCCTGGGTATCTTCCCAAAAGAATTAAAAACATCATACCAAAGTGATATACATGCACTCATGATTACAGCAGCACAGTCTATAACAGCCACATCGTGGAAACAATGTAAATGCCCACTGACTGAGGAATGAATAAAAAAGAGGTGGCATTTTTATACAATGGAGTACTACTCAGCCATAAAGAAGGATAAATTAGAGGTTTTTATAGGTAAATGGATGCAACTTGAGACCATACTCATTAGTGAAATAAATTAAGACACATGTGTAAACATCATATTGTTTCACTAGTATGAGAAGCTGAAAGAAAAAACAGATGTGTGTATGTATATATGTATAAAAAAAGTTAAGATAGTTATTCTACTGATTTCTCTGAGTTCACTGAAGAGAAAGATTTGTGCTGGTATTGCTCGGACAATTCAATGCAGGTGTCTTGTGCTCTCAGTGAATAATATGGTGACGACAATATGCAATGTATGTACCATATTTGTCCCCTGATTGACGTGTTTTAAAATTTTGTTGCAGTTTTTTTTCTTCTTCTTTTCTTTTTATCCTCGAAATAAAATGGATTTGGAAAAGAAAGTATTTTGCACCTCAAAAAAAAAAATTCAACAGCATGCAAAGCAGTCAAACTGTCTCAGACTAGAGAACAGCACTTGGTACTCATGCAGAGTGCCAGTTCCCACCCTCAAATGTGAGAAAACTGGCATTCCATAGGGCACTAAGCAGAATGCTCCATGAGGTATCTTGCTTCAGTGGTAGGGAAATGACTGAGAGCTCATTCAAATCTTCCTGAAAAATCAAAGCAAGACCAACAACACAACAATGAATTATTGCTACATTCAACATTAGAATAAATCCTAAAGTAAGCATGCTGAGTGAAAAGAAGGCAAACAAAAGGACATATACAGTTTATATGACATTCTAAAAAATAAAAAGCAATGTATAATGACAGCAAGTAATTACTGGCTGAGTGGAGGAAGAGATGAGGGAAAAATTTAAAACAGGCAGCTGGAGATGATGAATATGCTCATTTTCTTCACAGTGGTGATGATTTCATGGGTCAAAACCTATACAATTGTACACCTTAAATATGTATAGGTCTTTGTATGTCAAGTACACCTCTAATAGAGAATAAAGAAAATAAGTCAGTCAATAAAAATGTTTCAAAAACTTTCACAATGGGCCAGGGATTTAGCTCAGTGGCGTAAGCGCCTGCCTGGCAGGCGTGAGTTTGTGAGTTTGATGCCCAGAAAAAAAAAAAAAAAAAAAAAAAACTTTTACATTGTCAAATAGAAGGTATGAAACAAATCTCTATAAATTCCAAAGGAATGCATTGTATAACATATTCTCTTATCACAGTGAGATTAAGGTAAAAATCAATAATAAGATACATAGAAATAAAGCTGAATAGATAACAAACAATATACTTCTAAATTATTCTCAAAGAAGAAATCACAAGGGAAATTATAAAAATCTTCAAAAACTGAGTAAGAAATAATCCCACAAAATATCAAGCTATGCACACTTAGAAGGAGCTACTTTGCCTTAAGAAGCTATAAAACAGAGAGCAACATAAATCCAAGTAAGTAGAAAGAAATATTAAAAAGCAAAAATCAATCAAAGTAAAACCCATCAGCAAAAGAAAAATAAAGCTAAAAATTGGTTCTTTCAAAAGAATTTTAAACAGTTTTAGGGTTCAGTAGTATGCACTCTGGCATTTCAGAACTATCTGAGGGCTGAGGCAGGAGGATCCCTTTAACCTACAAGGCTGAGATTAGCTGAGGCAAGATAGTGAAACCTCATCTCAAACATATAAAATAAAACTGAGTAACTTTTAGGTAGATTGTCCAAGACAATGAAGCACAAACTAACAATGACAGGGATCAGAGTAGAGGTTTCTACCATTACCAAGATTACAGGAAATAAAACAATAAAATATTAATATTATAATTAACATTAAATAAAAATTTGGTATCTTCAATAAAATAGATAAAAATATAAAAATAAATAACAAGTGACACAAAAGGAAAAAGAAAATCTTATTAGCCTTGCATCTATAAAATAAATTCAATTCAGTATCAACATCTACAATTCCAAACTGATTTCATTGGTGAATTCCTTCAAACATTTAAGAAAGAAATAATACTAATCATAGACAAACTCCAACAGCAGAAAAAAGAACACTCTCAAAAAACAAAAGAAAAGGAAACATTTTACAATTTTGATATAACCTAACACTGTACCAAAATCTGACAAAGATTATCCCAACACTAGGAAATTAGAGATCAGTGTCTTATAAATATTAAAACCCTTCACAAAATACTAGCAAACCATATGAATAACATATTAAAAGGATAAATATTTTATGACCAAATAGGGTTTATTCCAATGATGCCAAGTTGTCTTAATATTAAAAAATTACTATCATACTAATTATACCATATTAACAGAATAAAAAATGTATATGACCATTTCAATAAATGCAGAAAAAGTAGTTGACAAAATTGAACACCAATTCTCAGCAAACTAAGAATAAAAGGAAATATATCTGCAGTTCAATAAGGGACATTCATGAAAATCTAAAACTAGTATCACAGCTAATGGTAAAACATGGAACATTTTCCTTTAAGATAACGATCAATGGAAGAAAGACTAGTTTCATCACTTCTACTGTATGTTGGGATGGAGACATAAAGATTAGAAAAAAGTAAAACTTTGCTTTCTGCTGGCATAATTGTTTATGTAGAAAATTGTAAAGAATCTACAAAAAGTTATTAAAATTAATACAATGAAATTGTGTGCACAAAATATAAGGTTAACACAACTGTATACTTACAGTTCAAGTTTAAATAATTTCATCTATAGTAACAAAGAATAAAGACTACTTTGAAATATATTTTGAATGTGCACAACTTTTCCAATGACAGCTAAAAGCAACGCCAAGATAGTAAAGATCTGAATAAATGAATAGAGTACTATATCCACAGTCAGAAAATTCAATAATGTTAAGATGTCATTTCTCCTCAAATTGATCAATAGGTAATAATAAAATACCAATTCAAAATTCTATCTCACTTTTATACAACAGAATTTGAGAAGCTGATTGTATCCCTGTAGGTGAAAATGCAAAGGATCTGGCTAATCAAAAGGACCCCTATAGTAATGAACTTTGCACTGAGCTACACCTCTAGCCCTTTTTTACTTCTACAAACTGTAGAAGTTTTTTTTTTTACTTTTTTACTTTGACACAAGGTCTTACTAAGTCACTAAGTTACCTAGACCAGAATCAAACATGTGATCCTTCTGCCACAGTCTGCCAGACTGCTGGGATTACAGGCATGCATGACCATATACAGCCAAAAAGCCTATTTTTTACTTTGACACAAGGTCTTTTTTTTACTTTGACACAAGGTCTTACTAAGTCACTAAGGTTTTTTTAAGTCACAAGGTTTTTTTTACTTTGACACAAGGTCTTACTAAGTCACTAAGTTACCTAGACCAGAATCAAACATGTGATCCTTCTGCCACAGTCTGCCAGACTGCTGGGATTACAGGCATGCATGACCATATACAGCCAAAAAGCCTATTTATCTTAATCTCACACACAAAAATGTATTAAGGTTTGGAAATTTAAATGTGCAAGCTAAAATCATACAGTTTGTAGAAGAAAACAAGAGAATATGTTCATGAAAGACACCAAAAGCATAAAAAATTGATAAATGTATCTAATCAAAATTTTTAAATGTACTAATTAAAAGCCATCATGATGAAAATCAGCAGGCAAGCCACAGTCTAGAAGGAATTACATTCAGGATAAAGAATTCCTATAACTTAATGAGAAAAAGACAATGTACTTTTGAAAATGGGAACATGACTTGAACAGATATCATCCAAACATGATACACATGGCCAAGACTCTCAAAAAAAATGTTCAACATCATTTTGTTCCCATGGAAATGCAAATGAAACCATATGTCTATTAGATTGGTTAATTTTTTTAAATGGACAATATAAAATTTGGGAGGAAATGTGGAGAAACTGCAACTCATATACTTTAGACTTAAGGATAAAATAATACAACCACTTTGAGAAAGATCTGGCAGGTCTCTATAAAACTCATATATAAGAAAAAATAAATAAAAGTACATATATATGTACTTTATAATCCAGTTATTCTTCAGCCAGTATTTACAAAAATAAGTGTAAACCTGTGCTGACACAAACACTTGCAACTTCATAATAGTCAAGGCATGCTAAATCAGTACAAACAGGAAATTTTAGTCCACTCATAAAATGGAATACTTCTCAGCAATATAAAAGAGTATGATGCATGCAATAATGTAGATGAAACTCAAAATACACTGAATCAAAGAAGCTTTGCACAAAGAGCACATATTGCATGATTGTATCTATCGGTTGTTATAAAACAGGCAAAATTAATCTATGGTGAAAAAAACAGAACAGTAGTCAATCCTCTCTTTCCTCCCCAGAGAAGTTTATGAGGAAACTTCATGGGGTGATGGTGCATGATATATGCTAATAAGGATCTGGGTAACTAGGTACATGCACCTGACAATTCTCAGTGAATGTTATGCTTAAGATTTATGCATTTCTATAAAAACAGGACAGTTAAGGTAGTTATACTGCTAGTTACTCTTAGTTCATTGAAAAATAAGGTTTGTGCTAATATTGTTTGGACAATCTCTCATGCCTATATCTTGTACCCTGAGTAACAATATGCAATGTATTATTGTTGTTCACCTATTATCTTGTTTTGAAATTCTGAGCTTTTCTTTGTAACATAATAATAATAATAATAATAATACTATCCTGTCTCAAATAAATAAATAAATAAATAAATAGGGCTGGGGATGTAGCTCACTGAAAAAGACCCTGAGTTCATTCCTCAGTAGAAAAAAAGACTTATGCACTTAATGGTTTATAAACCTTTTTAATTTTAAATAGAAAAAAACAAACAAAAACAACAATAGAGTGTCAAAACAAGTGGAAGAGTTACAATAATTAATACACTGTGTGTTGTTGTCTTTGTAGTAGTTATTCAGAGTACAAAATACAGGCATGATATCTTATTCAAACAATATTAGCACATAGTTTATAAATTTTACCTCAAAAGGAGAAATTTCTCAACTAGCATAACTCAACTATAAACAAATACTGAAATCTAGTCACTGACATATTTAAGACTGAAATATTTAAGGATGAAATATTTAAAGAGAACTGTACTGTTATGGTTTGTGTCTGGGTGTCCCCCAAAGCCTCACACTCACACAGGTGGCTGAACCTAGCATTTGCGATTGGTTTGTCATCTACCACTGTGATTGGTGGTGTAAGTGCTGCACCCACTCAGAGGTAGGTAGCCACATATAAGATAGGGAAGGAAGCATGTCTTTCCCTTTTTGCCCTTTTGTTCTTGTTGCTTCTGGTATCTGCTATAATCGCTATGTTACCCCTCAGCCATGCCACCCTGACTTGGAGTCAGCTGATTATGAACTGAAACCTCCAGAAACCATAAGCTAAATAAACCTTTCCTTCCCTAATTTTGGGCATTGGGCATTTTGTCCCAGCAACGAAAGAAAAGTAACTGAGACAGAATCTGGTACCAGGTTTGGGGTCATCGCTGTGACTGTACCTGATCATGTGGTTCAGAAGCCTTTGGGAATGGCTTGTGGGAAGAGTTTGGAAAGGTTAGGAGATGTCACCTGAAGGACTAGAGCTGTAACAGCTTAGGCAGTTCTGTATGAGTGATTCTGGTTAGAGTGCAAAAGACCAGAAGGCTGAAAGAAATCCTGCCAGTAAAGACCAGGCTTGGGAGGTTTCTGCTGGGAAGAATGACTGTATTGGTTGTTGGACTCTAGATGATGGGTGTTATGACTTGGCAGAAAGTTTGTCTGTATTTTGTTCATGTCCAGAGACTTTGCCTGAGGCTGAGATGAAGGGCGGCAGACTAATCTGGCTGAAGAAATTTCAAGGCAGTCAAATGTTAAGGCAGTGGCATGGCTATTGTTGGGGGCTTTTAGCAAAATTTATGTTGTGAATCAAGAACAAAGAGTCCAGCAGGATGATCTGAAATGTAAGTTTGGCCAAAATGAAAAGTCCAGTAAAGCTGTGAACCATAAAGAAAGCGCTGAGATCTCAACTGCTGAGAAAGAACAGAATAGACAAGATGGTCTGGGGGCATCCTAGGAAGCAGCAGCTCTTCACCCTTTGTAGCCTCAAAACTGCAAAAGTGAAAGATTTTGCTTTGAGGAGAAAGCTACAGAGTGCCATGCTCCAGAATGGTGGCAGTGGCCACACGAGGTTCCAGAATGGCAGCAACATAGAGAATCTGTTCCTCACAATCAGGTTCAGAGTGCTCAATAATCCAGGCACTTGATCCCACAGCTAAGAGAGAGGAAAGCCTGGCTACTCCTCCAGCTGGCAGCAGACTTCAGCAGCATCCATGTAGCACTGCTTTTAGGTGCATGGAGAATGCACAAGTTCTGAAGTTGAAAAAGTTTCTACGCTAATTTCAGAAGGCCTGGGAGGCCAAGAAGTGTGCCCATGAGAGGGCAGTATGTGAAGCTGTGTGAAGCCAAAGGTGCAATGGAAAACCCACAAGTTTGGAAAAGCCAGGAGTGTGGATCATCTAAGGAAAGCTACAAAGACTGAGCAGAGCAGGCCTAAGAGAGAAGTCGTGGGAACTGTAACCACCAGAAGTACCGTGGGGGTGGAGTCACTCAAGCCTCTTCAAGCTCACAACCAGATTGCTTCAAATGCTCAACATGGAATTCCAGGACTTAATGTTTGCCCTGATGGATTTTGGACTTCCGTTGGTCCCATTTCTTTGTATCACCATTTGTAACCTTTGGAATGTTGATGTTTAAGTTCTGTCATTGAATGTTGGAAGTGTTTAACCTTGTTTTCATTTGTACAGGGAATTATAGCCTTATATCTCAGCAGAGATGTGGGACTTGAATTTTTCGGCAATGTTGAAACTGTTAGGACTTTGGTAACTCTGGGAGATGGACTAAATAGCTTTTGCATAAAGGATGTTCATGAGTCTCTGGGGGGATCATGGGTGGAACATTATGGTTTGTGTCCAGATGTCCCCCCTCAAAGCCTTATGTAGTCATGGAGGTGACTGAGTCTAGTGCTTGTGATTGGTTTGTCTAGCACTGGGATTGGAGGTGTGTGTGCTGCACCTGCCATGGGTTAGGGAGCTGGCATACAATATAAAGGAAGGAAGGAGATGTGCTTTCCCTCCCCCGCCTTTCATGTTTGTCACTTGCAGACGCCATGCATGGTTGCACCTTACCACGCTACCCTGCTTTGAAGCCAGTTGAGTATGGATTGAAACCTCCAAAAACTGTAAGCTACATAAACCTTTCCTTCCTTCATTTTGGGCATCAAGTATTTTGTCTCAGCAGTGAGAGAAAAGTAACTGAGACATGTACGAATGTCTATCGCTTAGTGTAAAATCTATTAAACAATTAAGAGGAACTGACAGATGGTTAGGCAGATGGGTCAATGGTCAGCAAGTTAATAAAGCAAATGAATGCAGTAAAATGTTATGATAGAAACCACACATGAATATATAGGTTTTCACTATAAAATTTTTCAACTTATTTGAGTAGTTAGAAAATATCTTAACAAAACAGTAGAGGAAAAAGGTTGAGAATGGGATATTAGAAGAGACTTGGCAAGCCTGAAGGCTACAAAACAAGAAGCAAGAATTTTTAACAACACATTGTACCTGCTAGGGACTATGGGACTCTTGTCTAGTAAGTCTATCAGTTTGGAACGGTATAATCTTATAACTGAGGTAAATGAACCAAATTATCTCAGCTTAGCACTGGTCAATTCAGATCATTAACTTAGCTCTCCTTATTCTGAGATTTATGCTCAATAAGCAGCTTTCTGCTGATTATCATCTAGCTTGATGCAATGATTTTGGTAGAAGAGAGATAGACTATACTGACCAATCAGCAATTATGTGACCATTAAATTTTTTACATTTTTAGAATAAATTTAATAAAAGCAATATCATTTCTGTAATAGATACATAGGTTTGTTTACACTGATCTATACACTAAAATCTCACTCTATCAGAATCAAAGCTGACTGCTGAAATGGGAAAACTGATTATAAACATAAGTAATGATTCACCTCCAACACAGATTTTTAAGGCCTTAGAATCAGAGAGTTTACTGAGATCATGGTGCTTGTTAGCTATTATTAATACATTCCATGACTCCTTTCAAATAGAATTATCCCCACAAAGAACATTTTAACAAGTTAAAAAGAAAGAAAGTTTGTAATGTTCTCTGCTATAAATCCTTATTAGAGTTCCCAAGCAGACAAACAGATCATATTCATAAGAAATTCATGTGTAATTACCTGTATGCCCTCATTACAGACATCTGGGAGAGAAGTCTGAGATGCTGTTTCACATTTTTGCAAGGTCGGTTTATTTAGCAATTGGCTAATTTCTCTGGATTTTTGCTGGAGTTGATCTAAGGGAAAGAAAACAATAGGAGGAATATTTGCATGAAGCCTAAAACTTAATGAGCTATGACCTAAAGATGTACCATATGTTATTTCTTAATTCAATTAATTTAATTCAAATTATGGTGCCAGTGACAACTTTTTAAACTGTTTAAATGCCCTCAAGGACAAAACAGCGCCTCACAGGAAAAATAAGCACAACAGAATAGTATTATTCAGCTATTTAAATAAAAGAAATCCTGCCATTTGTGGCAAAATACATGAAACTAGAGGTCATCCTGTTAAGTGAAATGTGCCAGACATAGAAAGACTGCTGGAAACTAAAGAAAGATCCTCTTGAAAGTAGTACAGTAATTATTAGGGGCTGGGAAGGATCTTGGTGGAGGAGAGGTAACTAGATGGGACCAATGTATGCTATATGCATATATGGAAATATCACACTAAATTCCATCAATATGTATGATTAGGACAGATGGATGGATAGATGACAGACAGGCAGGCCGAGATGTTTTTAAAAAGTTAGTTTTTTTCTTCCATGAAAATGGCTTTAGAGTTTTTATTTCATTTTCTTCACTTTCTACTTAAAGTGTTAGAAGCCTCATCAAGATTCTACAGCAGGGGCTGAAACATTAACATGGTTCACTTACAAGGACTGTACAGTTCATGTACTACTCTTTTCTCCTGTAATGTTCCTCAAGGCTTCATGGTTAAAACTCAATTCCTCAACACATATTTTCAACTCAATTCTTTCTAAACCTTTCCTTAGATACATGCCAACCTATTAGTAGAAGTCATAATGTGGGGAAGAGGTCTCATGAGATGGATTATGGGGGGTTAAATGATTTTAACTTCTTTAATTTACAAGTTTCTAAAATGTGCAATCTTTTAGCCATACATTAATTTTATAATAACATACTTTATTTTAAATAAAGTTTTATTTACATCTTCTCAGAAGTTTTCTTTAAAGAGAAATTTTCACATATTAGAGAAGCACTGAGACTGAAGGATGGCTCCATGGAACTCAGTCACCCTGCTCTGCACCTACATCTGGCCTGAGTGTTCCGTGAGTTAATTCAAATTCTATGCATTTCTGTCACCAAGCCCTGTAGATCAGAGTCGTGTTTCACACCGCATTTTATTTAGTATCTGGACTATCAATATCATTGTACTATAGCTAACTACAACATTAAAACAGAATAGAGCTAGTTCATTTCTTTCTTATCTTCTATTAATCAATTCCCTAGAGAAAATCTATCAGATACTGACCTTCCAGCTGTTGAATGGCTTGGGTTGACTGAACTGCTTGTTCATTCTTATCTTGGAGAAGTCTTGAATTTTCATCCTTAAGAACATCACAGGCAGACTGCAGCTCTTGTTCAGCCTTCTGAAGAGTCAAAATGTGATGGGTCTTCTCCTCCATTTCTGATTTGTGCCTCTGCTCTAAAGCACTGTATTGAGACTCCAGCTTGTCCTTTGCTTGGCTTGCTTGCTCAAACTGTCCCAAAAGATGATTCATCTCTTCCTGAAGGTTATGGAATGATAATTTTCTTTCTGCTACTTCAAGTTCCATCTTTTCTATCAGTGTCTTACACTCCTGTCTTTCCATTTCTATAGTGTTCTTTAAAGTATTACATTCAATTTCCATCTGCTGTAACTGCTGAGAAAGACTCTAAGGGGAAAAAAAAAGGATGAAATTTCACAAGCCATAAATATAATACCTGGAACCAAATCTACTAATTAAAAAAGATCCTCTAGTATTTTTGCCTCCAGACCTATTTTTAGTCTATACTCACATATATTTACTCATGTCAGTAACTTATAGTTTCTCTCATTACCATTAGACAATAAATTTCATATGGGAAGAGACTTTGTTTTATACTTACTATATTGATCTCCGGCACTTCAACACAGTATTATGGCATAGAATGGTGCTCAATGAGTACTGAACAAATGAATGAATGAATGAATCTAGTCTTTGCCTTCAAGGAACTGAGTTCAGGCACAATGAAACTGGTAAATATAACATAAAAGGACAGAGCTGATGAGAGATATACTTAAAAGGTACTGTATTAACAACAGCAGAGAAGAAAGTTGTTAGAGTGGCCTTCCTAAAAGAGAGCCACCAAATCCAAGATTTAAATAATGAGGAACCAGCCAAGCAAGTAGGCATTAAAGAGTACCTCAATATTAGAAATGTATAAAGAAGAAAAAAAAGATAGTTATCTATATAGTTAACAGTTAGTGGGTAAGGCTCTGGTAGGAAAAGGCAGTAAGTAATGCTAGAAAAATAATCACTTGCCCATCTTCAGGACCCTTATATACCATATCATTAAGGGACATGGATTTTGCTATTTTAAGTAATGAAGAGCTTTTGGTTTTTTTGAGACATTCCTCTCATGCTAAAGAGAGGATATGCTGGGGAATAGGAAGGAGAATAGAGGTAGAGAAAAAGTTGTTAGGAAATGCTCTCTATACACAAATGTTCCTGAGTCAGAACTGTAGCACTGATATTACTGACAAAAAGGGTAGCAGATCTAAAAATTAGTTAAGAGGAAAAACCAGCAGTAATTGGTAATTAATTAGCTGTAGGGGTTAAAAAATATGGAGAAGCTAAGAAAGCATAATAAGTTTTATTCTTTTGAGTGAACAGTTCTTTAGGAAAAATAGGTCAAAATAGATTTTCTGTGCACTTTGTTTTTAATATGTTTTTATTTTAACTGACAAATACTAACTGCACCTACTTATGGAGTACAGTGTAACATTTCACCCTTCCCAGGCTGTGGTAACCACTATTCTGTTCTCTACCTCTTTAAGATCAACTTTTTAACTTCCACATATAAATTAGAACATGTAGCATTTGTATTTTTGTGCATGATTTACTTAATACCCTCTCAATCCACCCAAGTAATTATAAAAGACAGAATTTCATTTTTTTATGATTAAATAACACTCCTTTGCAAATATATGTATGTATTATATTTTCTTGATTCATTCACCCACTGATGGACATGTAGGCTGATTCCATTTCCCAGCTATTTATAAACAATGCAGAATAAACATGAATGCTGATGTCTTCATACTGATTTCATTTTTTCCTGGATATGTACCAAGGAACAATATTGCTAAATCATACGTTAGACCTATTTTTTTTTAATTTTGTGTGGTAAAAATAGTTGTTTTTAAGGCGAGAAGATGAGTTCTATGTTCACCTGCTGAATCTGAGGTGTTTGTAGGATACTCACAAATCAGCAGGGAACTGGAAATATACCAAGTTCAGCAGGGAAAAACTAGTGACAGTGGGGATGGAGTCTTAAGTCTATCAAAGAGAGGAAGAAAAAATACTACACTGAGGCTACTATACTGGTAAATACTGTGTAATGGACAGGGAAGGAGTCGATAAAGTCTGAACAAAAGAAAAGCTCCAGAGATATAGGCAGAAGACCAAGACAATGCATGTTCTAATAGTCAAGGGAATGAAAGCTTCAACCAATGAGTGATCTACAGCAACAAAGCAGAAAGGTCCAGCAGATTTAGAAAATGTTCATTAGATCTGACAATCTGGGTGCAAAATTTGTAGCAGAATCACAGTAATTCTAGCTATCATACCATGCTGTATGTACTAAACACTGTCTTAAATACATTCAGATACTATTTCAGGTGATCTTGGGATATGTCCATGGTATAAATACTACTACTCTCATTTTACTGATGAAAAATTCAAAGCCTACCCAATCAACCTGGAGTACATATGAATTCTTTACACCTAAATTTTTCATCTGTGAAATGAGAACAAAAATAATACATATTACATACGGTGGTTGTTGTGGTGACAATTTACAATACTACTAATAAAAAGTTATCCAAAAGTTGCACAGATGTAACTCTCTGTGTGGTAACTATCTAGTAACTGGGATTTGAATCTCACTTTCTGATCACGGTCACTGAAGGGATTTGGACCAGAGTACAAGTTTCATGAGAATAAAAGGAGAGTGTATTTATGTGTTAGAGAGAAAGCCTGCTTCAAGGAGAATTGACAACTAAAGAGAAAGAATGTGGTTGATTTTTCTCTAGCAGCATCCGGCATCCAGATGAACAAAAAGAGAAAGTGGACTATAGCATTCTGCATGAGGATCTGGCTACATGGATTGATAGGACAGTGACACAGAGAATCCACAGGCTGTATCAGGGTCCACATGGCCAAGTATGGGCCCATACCGGACAGAGAGGAGCCAAGGAATAAGTAGCACAATGGAAGAGCAAAGTGGAAAGATGAGCAGAACTCAGTGACAATGACAATGAGGGTGGCATGAGAGAGAATGATGGGACACATTATAATAGTAGAATACTTGAATATTAAAATATTATCACCTTTAGACATTGCATAATAAGAGCACTTAAATCCAACAGAACAGATCAAAACAGGCAACGAAGAGACCATAGAGCATAAAAATAATCCAAGACAGAGGAGGAGTAAACAGATGAAACTCACTAGAAGAAAGTAGGATATTCTAGAGAAAGTAGGACTCTAGACTTAAAATGACACAGGATAAAACATCATAAATATATGTAATGTAAACTCCACGAGGGAAGGAGCTGCATTTGCTTTGCTCATCGCTGTATCACCATAACTTAAGTACAGAGTATCTGTTGAAAGAATGAATAAATGGCACCAATTCTTGAAGCTTATCATAGGCTTTTTACCAGTGCCAGGCAAACTGAAGTAGAAATGAACAATCTTCAGGCAATCACCAGTACCTGGTTTCTCTGTTCAGCAGCAGTCAGCTCCTGCTGTAGCAAATCTACCACCTGAGCACGGCCTAACAAGGCCTCTTCATGTTCTTCAAGCTTCCTCTGCAGCACCCTCAATTTCTGAAAAGAAAATGTATTAGACATAATGTGCCAACCAACAGGCACTATTATCTGCTTACCTTTCAACATGCCATGGAGATTTGTGTACTTAAGTTTTGAGATATGGGAAATGATACACAGTGAGACACCAGCATGCCATGCTTCCCATCCACCAGCAAAAAGAATGACCAAAGTATCTTCTCCAGAGCACTGACAACAACCAAGTTCAACACTTCCAAGCCCCTGAATTAGGGAGCCTTTCTAATAATTAGAGAAAAATGACATATAGATTTTTGAAATTATATATTGTTCATGTCCTGTATGTAAATAATATAAGTAGCATGTATATCTCACCCACCAAAGAGAACATTCTTTGCAGGTAAGAACATTTCTCTTCTCCTAGATTCATGCGCAGAGCAGATTCTTGAAGAAAATACTCACTGAATAAATAAATCAGTGATAGGTATGTACAATTAATATTCTACCTAACTAAATTGTATATTCGGAAATTTAGTGGTACATTCAGAAAGAGTATTTAGAACTTGAAAGAAGTTACAGTTAGAAACAATCAAACAAATCAAACACAAAGTGTCACTAGAGTGCCTTTCAATATGGCAACACACTACACACTAAGCAAAAACAAGTAACTGAGTTAGTAGATGGTGAACTCAAATACAATGAAGCCAATCTTCAAAACCTACTCAATGAACTTTTTAAAAAGGAATTACCTAAAGTTAAAAAAAATTTCATTGCTTCAAAGCCAATCCTTTTCATCTTCAATATTTTGAAAGTTTAGACTTCACTGATTTGAAGTTTTGGATCAAGTTTTTAATGCATGAAGGTAATGTAATCAGAAAACTGAAAAAAAAATAAATTCCTGACTACTACATAACATTCCCCAATTAAAGTAAGCTTTGGAGTTCCAACACCCTGATTAGAAGAGTAAAAGGCAAGATAATAAAAAATAAATAACATGGAACCAAAGACAAGAACACCAAAAAGAAGCCAGTAAGGAGCATGTTAGGACCAGGTAGAGAGTAGTGGGGCAGGATAGTGGTTGAAAAGTGGCTATGAAGTCCTGATTAAATGTTAACCAAAACGACGGTCATTCTACTAAGTTTGAGCAACACACCTGTTGCATCTCTGTTTCCACATCTGCCTGGGTTACTAACTGAAGAAGCTCATCTTCATGAAGACGAACTTGTGTCTCAAAGCGGGCATCTTTCTCCCGGACCACCTGCTGCATGGAACTCAACTGAAGACACACACCAGAGAAACTAGACAAGTTACACTCCCCAAATGGTTCGCAATAAAGCTTATAGCTATTTTCCAAAAATAGACACTAAGAACTGACAAGGAGAAGGGTTTTCTTTAATCCAATTTTGAATATCAAGGATGAAAATGCTAGAAAGAGAGAGGCTTGTAAGGCAACTTTCAAATGTGAGAGAAGACCTATTATCAAATTTAGAAGTCAGCTGAAATATAAATCTCAATTAGCAATTATATTTTCATGAGCACAAAAATACTCATGAAAATATAATTGCTAATTATATAATTAGCAAAATATAATTTGCTAATTATATAATTGCTAATTATATTTTGCTAATTATGTTTCAACATACAAGAGTGTGTTTTAAATACACAAGGATATCTTTCAAAAGTTCTAAAAAGATTAGAATACCGAAAATATACAGTAAAGTTAGATTTCTGTTAAACCTTGGATACTTCTTTCAATATCATGCTTACAGTTAAAAATTTTCAATGAAATTCTCATTCCCTAAAGTGAAAATTCTTTTATTTAAGATACTCGACAACCAAACTGACACCATATCCCTAGATAGCGATTTTCAACTGTCATTAATTGTAAACTTCTAGCTCATGCTCATTTGTCATGGCTTATAACAAAATGAATGGAAATAAATGGGAAGACTGTGGGTTACTCAGTATCAGTGTTTGGTTTACTTTTTTGTTTGTGGTGCCTGCTTATTCATTTCCTTAAGGGCTATGGTTGAGCATGCTGACTGACTAACCTTAGCCTGCCCATTTACATTGGTCGTTTGGTACTGCTTTTTCAGTTGTGACTCTTTAATCAATCTTGGCTTCTTGGTAAGTTAAAAAATAAGTCCTTGGGCCAGGGATTTAGCTCAGTGGCTTAAGCACCTGCCTGGCAAGCGTGAGGTCGTGAGTTCGATCCCCGGTACCAAAAAAAAAAAAAAAAAAAGTCCTTATAATTTCTGAACATCTGAATTCTGACCTCACTATCAATTTGGAAACCTGTGTTTTAAATATGCATGCTCTGTAATATTTACATAGCCAAACATATCTAACTTCCTTCCCCTTAAACATATTGAATTCATTTTCTTCTCAACTTTACTTGCATATCCTTCCATACAACTAAAATACTTTCCTCTACCATGTGTATATGTTATCTATCCTCCTGGTTTTGCTTGAATCCCAACTTTTCCATGTATCTTTCCTTAACTGTCATACTCACAATAATGTCTTTCACCTCTCCAAATATTTTGTGATGTTGCTTGATTTGATAAAGTTAATAGGATAAAATCAAATACTTCAGGATATACATTTTAACTATATTACAGCAGTAGGCCATCCATAGAAAGTACCACTAACTACACGTCATCAATACACTTGATGGATCAGATTTTCTGTGCACAAAGGTACTTCAGAGATACAGTCTGTCAAGATTCAAAAGCATTTCCAAAGGAAAAGAATGAAGGTGGGCGGTCAACTAGAAAATTCAGAAAAACAGCAAGAGATGAGGATGCCAGTCCAAAGAGTCTGGTCCTGGTAGCAGAAATAAATATGAAGAAAATTGTTACATACTATTGCCATTTGACAGGCAATCATATAACCTATACCACCATCTCATTATATGGTCACTAAATTACCTTTTAATTACAATTATTTTACCACTAAGATTTTAGGGAAAGAATGAACCAAATTATTTGTTATTTCTTTTGGTTTACCCATCAGTCTCTTTTGCTCAGCGTGAGCCCATTCCTGAGAGACTGAATTTCTACAAACTACCAAAATCAAGTTTTTAGACCTATGAAACTAAGAAACAGTCATCAGTTGTGCTATGGCAAATTCATCAGGGCAAGTAACACCCTTCTGAGGGTTTTTAGTTCCTTGATGACATACTTACCTACCATACTTCTAATTTCTTCTGCTACCACACCCTTCTAATTCTACTTTAACAACAGTTACTACACCTTCATCTTCTAAGATTTAAGAAACTACTGTCTCAATTGCCTTGCCATATAATAAATAACATGTTGAATTTCATGATTATTTGAGTAAAAGCACCATCTGCCGTACCTGTGCAGCTTGCTCTGCCTGTGTTTGGCTGAGCTGAGATTGCAAAGTGCTAATGAGCTCCTCCTTCTCCTGAAGCTGCTGCTTCATGACTACAAATTCTTCCATCTCTGTAGAACTCTTATCAAACTGAAGATGCAAGAGAAAAAAATATTTAAGGATTAGCATGGTTAATTCTTTGACTGTTCTTTCTCATCTGCCCTATGTACCTCTTGTATTTCCTTTTAACTTCCTGTTGACACCAAAAGGATTTGTAAATACTGTGGTGTTTAAAAAGAAATCATCAAAATTTGTTAGAGAAAGACAGAAGTAGTAGCATCATTATTCACAGTTTCTCAGAATTCTCACACACAAAAAAGAACTAAACAGTAAAACCAAAAAAACAAAAACAAAAACAAAAAAACCCGCACGCAAGAGAGAGAGCAAGTGAGCATATTTATCATAAAATTAGGAAAGTACCCCCACAAACTCTAAAATACAACTAAGGACAAACCACTAAAATCCACAAGACTTGCACGGTATTAGAATCCACATAATAGGAAAAGGCAGAAACAGCTACATCTACTGGTCCTCTGAACAGGAAAAGTCCAAAACAGCCCCCACAAAAGTATTTCTTGGAATAAGCAGCTGGCCAGTATTTTAATAGCAATAAGGCTTTATCATTCCTCATTACTGGGAAAATGCAAGGGAATGTCCACAATAAAAAGGACAATGGGAAAACAATGTAGCCCTTCTGTTCTCTCAAAACTGACTCATTAGGACTCCCTTCTAAGACACTGCCACGCACTAGGAAGGAACTTCTAGGAGTAAAATCAAAATTAAACTGGGTGGGACATGTAGCTCAGTGGCAGAACACTTGCTGAACATGCATAAGGTTGTGGGCTCTATCCACAGCACCATAACAAAACAAAACACAACACACAATTAAGCAGAACAAGGATAACAGAGACAGAAAAAAGGGAAGGTCCTCATGCATGCTATGTAATTCGGTATCATCCAGCCACACAAAGCTTGAAATGTAACCAATGTGAAGGTAGTATTTCATTTTTAATGTTATTAAATTGTAATTAACAACTTTTTCTATTAAACACAATTCTAGTTTGGGATGACTGTATTTACATGTTACCTGTTGCACCAAGTCAAGGATTAGGGAGGTGCTGTACAAGTAACAAGCGGATATAGTTAGCATCAATGGGCTGAGTCAGCTTGAATGATTTTCTTCTATACCCCTATGTAAAACTGTCTTTATTTCAATACTTAACACAGTAAGTAACAGTTGGTATAAGCATAAATCACAATTGGTAATTAAACTTAAGTATAAACTGCTAGTTAAATTAAAATGGAGTATTTTTCTAGTTTAATAATAAGTATACATACATTTTTAAGTTTAAAATGAAGGTAGACTACTAATATGTAATTCATTCTTTTTTATTTACATTTACATTTATTTTTAATTCACTACTCTTTTATTACACTGTGTGGTTATCTCACAATTTGTTTAAATAGTCGCCAAAAAAATAAAAATAAAAATAAAGTCGCCAGTTGATGGACAAGTGAGTTCACTGCAGTTTGTGGTGATTACAAGTAAATTTACTCCTATTGAATAGCTCTGGTATAGACTAGTGAGAGCAGAGAAAAGACAGCTATAAAGCTGAGCAGTCTAGCTCCTATATATTTGAACACAGCACAAAAATATCAGATTAGGTGCTAGCGGTTCAAAAAACAACGATTTTCCCACAAAAATAAGCAATAGAAAAGGATCAAGATCAAATTCAATATGAAGTTAGTAAAAGAAAACACTAACAAACAATGATATAGGACAGGTGACAAAACCAGAGACATGCACAAGTAATAGAAATTGCAACCTATTTCAAAACAAGTTTTAAAAACGTTTTAAGTTGTACAAGACATAAAAGAAAACTATAAATCAGTAAAACTCAGAAGTGAAATGATAGACTTCACAAAGAAAGACATAAGAGGAAAAATGTAATGAAACAGAGATAAGGAAATGAAAGTGATAGATACTGGAGCTATCAAAGAGTTACATAAATGAGTAACAGAAGTCCCCAAAGAAAATAAATGTAAGGGAATAGATTAAATACTTACAGATTATATAATTAAACTTCTGAAATAAAATGTTAAAGAGCACGCTGAGTATTTACAATTATCAACCAAGAATGACAAAGACCTATGTACTACATTCAAATAAAAGTACTAGACTTGGAAGGAAGGAAGGAAGGAAGGCAGGCAGGCAGGCAGAAAAGGAGGGCGGGCTGGGGGACTGAGGGAAGGAAACGATAGCACATACATAAAAATCTACTGGGCATGGATAAAAAGGTATCCGTCATTGGGCTTTAGTGATTCATTAACTTAAGGGTTATGAGGGAACTCACACTCCTCCTGACCTGTGCAGCTTGTTCTGCCTGAGCCTGGGTAAGCTGGGCTTGCAAACTGCTAATTAGTTTCTCCCTCTCCTGGAGCTCATGTTTTATCTTTTCTACTTCCATCTCTTCTTCTGTGAAACTCTTGCCATGCTGAAAATGCAACAGATAAAGTCACTTATTTAAAAGAATTTCAAGCAATATACAGTTATCCTTTTTGCTATTTATTCTTTCTATATGACTAATTAGAGTTTTATCAAACTGATGAGGGAAAGAAAATAATCTAACCAAAAGCAAGGAATCTTAGCGACTTCTTGTTTTAGTACAGGCCCCAAGTAGCTCCTAGTGGAGCTATGAGATCTCCTATTAGATCAATCCTCCACAGAGAACCACTATAAATTTGGACTATATAGAAAAGAGCTATCTGAAAACACTGGAAGGCCACCAGAAGTAGAAGATGTTGGCAGAGTCATACTGGGAAGAAATGGCACCGTATTTCCTATTCTGATAGCTATAGTCTAAAATAAGACCAGTCAGCCCTGCAGGACTAAACTTTCACAGAAAATCCACAGTCTGGCTGCCTTGAAAAGTCAATGACAGAGTTCAGGAAAATACAGGTGCTGTTAAGTGAGAGGCAAAACTTCAGAAAAGGGCCACTGAGGGAAATTCAAATCTTTCAATACTGTAATTTTTTTAAACGCTTTTCATTAGAACCAGATTCTATCTCCCTATTTTGTTGTGGTTTATGAGACAGTGCCTCACTATGTGGTTCAGGCTAGCCTTAAACTCACTACATAGCCTAGGCTGCCTCAAATTCAGGGTGATCCTCCTGTGTCACCTTTCCAAATGTGGAGATTAGAGGCATGTGCCACCACACTGGGTTCTGTCTCCCTGATGAATCCCCAAACTTAGATCTGCTTACTGGCAGTACAAGGATAGTTTTATAGTTTCTTTCAAATAATAATTTAAAAAGCAACAGAGGATGCCTTCAACTATACTTTCTGCAGAATACCTAGATCTGAATTGAGTATATAATGATTCGAAGGTTGCTAAGACTGCTGGAACTGATTGGTACTGCCATAAATCATTTATTTAACAAAGAAAGGAAATGAGACTGTAAGGTGTTCAAAGCTTCAGAGCCAAAAAATTAAATTAAGAAACAGAATATAAAGTAGATAATTTAAAAGTCTGACAGCATGGCTGAGGGGAAGTTTGAAGGAATAAACACTGGGAAGAAAAAGGTTGGTACTACTGCTGCTATTCAGGAAAAGCCAAAGAATAAGAAAAGAATCCAAATGAAGAATTTCTTTGAGAAGATTAACAAAAGCTTTTTAAATAAATTTGAGATGATAAATAAGGTTACTGATTCAGGAAAAATGATGTTCTCTGAGCATTGGCTGATGAAAAGAAAGACCACCAAGACACTGGGGAGTAACCAGTGCCCCTGTGAACTAGGAACTAAGAACACTGAGAAAATAAGATAGTGACCCAAAAGGAAAAAACAAAGAAATTAAGAAAAGATTTCTTAATCTTAATCAGGGTGAAGTCTAGCTAACTACATGTGTGACATGTCTGCCCTCATATAATCTCCAAACACTCCTTAAAACTAGGATCTTGTTCTCTACATAGCTATCTGAATGGGATCATGGGGTTTAGTCATAAAGAAAAGATCACAAAAAGGCTCCTACAGTAGCGCTGTATTCCTCAAAAGGCAACTTTTCTTAATCCTCAGGATCTCCAATGGTAAACTACTTTGTTGGTGACAGTCATAAACCTAGAGAGCCTCCCTTATAGTGAGTTCAAGGTAATCTGGCTGATTCAGTGCACAATCCATGAAACGGTGATCTACTAGTCTGTGGTCATTTGAGGACACAGACTTCTCTGTATTAAGTCACTGATTTATTTAATGGACTTGAAAGTAGGAATGTTAGTTTAAAGTTCTAACCAATCCTCAAAGTCTTCCAAAAGTATGTATCTCTTTTCTCTAAAAGTGTAGTGCTCATTTCTCCCAGTTAGCCTTTCTCAATTCTCTAAAAGTCACACTGGTGTTTCATACTCACCCTTTCTGCAGGCTCTCCATTCTCCCTGGGGGTGGAGATAGGCAGACCAAACCACAAGTTCACTAAGGACAGAATTCAGTGCTAGCCTTCATCACCACACATGCCTGTGACCAGTGGAGAACAACTACACTGGAAGGCTTTCTGGACTCAGAAAAGAAATATCACAACCTGTCCCCATACCTTGGAGAATGACTCCTCTGACTCAGGTTCTACAGGCAGAACAGCTCCTCCTTGCTCCTTCATTTCTTCAATGTGCTTATTCAGAGAAGTTAATTTGGCCTTTGCATGAAGTTTTATTTTTTTTATTTTATTATCAGCAGCTTTTCTTTCTTCCTACAGAAAACCATGATAAATACATTAATATTTTTTTACCAGTTAGCCAGCACATAACCAAAGTTACTTTCAGTAAGCATCATGCTATAGTAGTAAGCAAATAAGAATCAGGTTCTTTAATAATTGAAGAGGAACCTCTAGGTGAGCACAGCATCTGTCCTTTATAAATGCTCTGCAGGAGAAGACAAACTAGTGTACTAGTGTACCTTAAGAACTTCATCCTTCTGCTGCAGCTCAACATCCTTCTGTCTAATAACATCTTTCAGCTCCAACACCAACTTCTCTGCATAAGCCAGGCGCTCCAAAACATCCTCTTGCGTTCTATTATGAAGTTCCATGTCTGATCCCTGGGCTAATTCCTATTATCAGGAAAGGAAAAGGTATTAGCTTCCAAGTAGGAGTTTCTTCTTTCAATAACTTTGCCAAACTCATTTATTTTAAAACTTAAGACTAACTGATCCTGGAACTGCCTGGAGATCGGCATCTGGGCCAGGTCTGTTTGGGCCCGTAGCCCCGCCCTTCACGCCCAGGAAGTCTCCCAGAAAGCAGCATCTCAGGCTCTCTTTGGGACCCGAAACTCCCAGACCGTAGAGTGGCCTGAGCTGTTTGGATCAAAAGTCTGTGCAGACCTGCATCTCGGCGGGACTCTTTCGGACTGGTAAGCACGCCCTTCATCCGCAGAGAACTGCCTGGAGATCGGCATCTGGGCCA
>PVJX010014179.1:0-45534 GCA_004027295.1 Dolichotis patagonum
AAAATATTTCAGAAATGTACGAGTACTGGCTAAAAGTGACATTAGTATTGAAAAAATGCAGGTCAAAATGAACAGATTTTAAAATTACACATTTCCAAAAATGAAAATTTTGTAACACAAGGCATCTCATTCAATTTTTCCCTCCAACATACATATCCTATTATATAGGCCCTTGTACAGACACCTACACTATTCTCAGGGGTAGCCATGGCTCTTGGTTGAGGGAAGTGAGAGAAGCACTACTGGGGACCTGGCCTAGATCTCCAATCTCCCAAATGAGTGTACAGTGAAGGCTTAAAATAAATGAGAGAAGTGATATGATTTTAGAGCTCCAGGAGAATCAAAACCCTCTGCAGAGTTTGGAACTCCGGTGGCTAAGACAGGATGCCTCTGGGCAGCCTGTACTTACTATTTTTTTCAAATAAGGCAGGAAACTGAACAGACCTTGGGAGTGGTTCGAGGACTTTGCAAGTAACAAATTATGTTAATAAGCAGAAGTATTTTAAGAGAAGATCTCCATGTTCTTTTCACTGCAGGGTGAAATGCCTGCAGTTACAGTCTTTATTTTTTTAACTGGAGTTGGAGCCAAGTGTCCTCAGCTGTTATCTTATCTTGCCCCCCCCCGCCATACAGCAGCCCTGCACCTGTGTTCAATTTCCAGTTTCAAGGGCTCCCAACAAAGCAGAATAGGGCAAGGCTAAAACTAAGCCAACTGGAAACCAGCTTTAACATGATTGCAGCAGTTGCTCTGGGGTAGAATTTGCACCAAAAATATTGATCACTCTTGAAGCAAGGCACCCTTGTATCTTGTACCTTGATCATCAGTCACTGGCTACAGGTCTCAGGGTTTTGTATGGAGTGGAGGTGTTACATGATAATCTTGCAGGCATGGAAACTTTTCTACAAAGTGAAGTTCTCCACAAAATGAAGCAGTTGGATTTAGCATCTAACACCCACAGCCACTGAGGGTTAAGTTTGTCTGCTTTGTAAAGGGGCATGTAGACTACAGTATATACACTACAGTCACTCTGGAGTTAGGACTCCAGAATGGCCCTTAAGGAACATATAACTGAAACTTACTACAGAAAGAACTGCAGAACCTGAACACAACCCACCTCTTAACACAAGACTTTTGGGGAATATTTTACATCTAAACCATAATAATGTTGTTGCCTTAGAGCTAGTTGATTGTGGACTGAAACCATGAGCAAATTAAGCCATTCTATCTATAAGTTGTAGTTATTGGGTATTTTGTCTCATAGATGAGAAACCTAATTCATGTATCTCTGCCATTTTTCATTCTAGACTTAGCCATTTCAGAAGGCTAAGCCCAAACATATGTTCTATTGTTGGGTGTTGGAGATTTTTAAAAAAGAGACAAGATTGTTCACCTTTAGTTGACCACAGGCTTTTCTGGGTGTGTAGGGCAATGAGCTCTGAAATGCCAAGGAGTGAAAAAGAAGGTGAGAGAGCTATTAAAGTGTTGCAGAGGTGGAGACAAGGCAGTGTGCTTCATTTACCTTCAGCAAACTTGCAGATATACAGTATCTTCTTCCACTCCCATACTTTCCTCATCACCAGTATTTAACTGAAAAAGAAAGAAAGAAACAAACAAACAAAACCAACACCATGGAATTCCTGAACATAAATTGGGAAGTGAGAATGAACCAAGAATAACAAGATACTGGGGATTTCAGACTCTAGGAAGAATGGGAGGAATTCTTGTTTTAATCTCGGAAAGAGGATTTTCCTGTTCTTTTTGGGCATTTAACAGTAATGATTAATTCTGGGAGCTGCTAATATGGGAATTACTACTATTTTGAACTCAGAAGAATATATTAATTAACAAGACACTTTAATACATATATAATAATAGTCTCATTCTAAAACAAGCAAACTCTTGGTAATATACAAGTTTTACAGAATAGGGTAAGATAAGGATCTTGCACTTTTATGCTTAATAGTCTCAGTTTAAATAGGCAGTATGGGGGCCCATGAGACACATCAAAAGGCCGTAAGTGAGGTGGTTAAGATCATCACTATTTTAGTTATTTCTGTTGCTGCTGGCCTTCAAGGGAGTGATGGTTGCTTCACTGGTGGCCATTTCATACTTCTGAAGAGACCTCAAGCTTTCTGACTATAATGGATATTGAGGTCTCTCTTGGGAGTTAAAAAATGCTTGAATAGAATTTCTGACCTTTTCCAATTATAATTGAGAGATATCAAGACATGTCTGAGCTTACATCTGTTTATTACTAGCTATCTGACCACAGGCAAGTTATTAAGTTAGCTACTATCTGGCTGATTTGAATTTTTATCTGCTAAAAAAAATACGGGGGTAAGAAAGGCTAATATACTTAAGTATTATCAAAGGGTTAATGTGAGGATTAAACAACAATAAAATGAGGATAAAGCACTAATTATAGTGTCTGATCCATACACCTTAGCCACTACTATCATTTATTAATTAGGCAGGATTTAGGTAAGAAGACATTCTACAAAAGGCAAGAATTATAATTTACATTTCAGTATACTGCTTAATTCTGTGTCAAGCAATGTTCTAATTGAAATTGATATATTCCTATTACCACCCTGGAGATAGCTATCATGGTATCATACCCATTCACATGGGATAAAGAAGGAAAAGAACAGCATTTTTAAATTATTTACCCAAGATTCCATGGTTATTCAAAGCTAAAACTCAGGATTCAAAGTGTTCTTAATTATGTAGTTAGAGTCAGAGGTGAGCCAAAGGAAAGGAAAGGAGAGTTACAAGTTTAGAGTAAACATTGAGTTTGGGTTAGTCCACCAGCTTAAAGACAGCATCAGAAACTGTTCACTTAACAATAAGTGAAGACCTAGTTTATAATAATTAATAAGGGGCTGGGGATTTAGCTCAGCGGCATAAGCGCCTGCCTTGCAAGCCCGCGGCGGTGAGTTCAATACCCGGTACCGATAAAAAAAAAAAAAAAAGAGAGAGTGATCTCTTATAATAATTGATAAAATTGCGAGTCAACCCCATAAGCAAATTAGGAAATGTTCAATAGATGACTAAGTGGCTAGGCCTGGTCTTTTAGCTCTTTACCAGGTTAGCTCCCAACTGAGACCAGGAAATAAGGAACAGGAGCGTGAAGGGGTTAACATTGCAGCTGCGAGCCGGGCGCGGCGGCGAAGAGGATTGTGGGAGTTCCACTTTCGTCCTTACCTGGCGCCTGGAAAGTGAATTGTAGCGCGCTTCGTTGTCATGGCCGACCAGGGAGGGCTGTGAGCGGAGCAGTTGACTACTGACTGGCTACTCCCACTGCTGCTGCTTTCTGAGGCTGCGGGACAGGAGCTGTCAGCCACAGAAGAGCAGACAAGGCAGAAGTTTGTAGCACTTTTTAAGGCTGAGGACTAGGCATGTCCTGCCACCAGCTGCGCTGAGAAGGGAACAGAAGTGAGAGGGGATCAGGAGTGGGGGAACTGAGAGATGAACGGGTCTGGCGGCGACAGTTGATGGCGTAGCTGCTGGCTTAAGTGGTAGTGTAACTGCGTTGTATGTGACGACATTGAAAAGTGTGAATTTTATGGCTATTCGCGACTAGGAACAGATGGGATCTATGGGCGTGGCCACAAAACGATGAATGGAGGATAAAATCAGGGTGAAAACGTGTTGTAGGCTGGGCACCAACACACCTGAATTGTACCTCTACCGTATGATGTTATTGGAGTGCGGACCCCTATTTTCCGATTCTTTGAAGAAAAGAATTACACTTTATTCTGGACGTATGCAGCCTGCCATTTGCTATCTGCAGTTGAATAGATGCAATTACAATGAGACAAAAAGTGATACATCATGTTTTATCAAAACGTACCTGCTGACCACAGAATCCTCGCAGGAGGGTCTAGACGGCTCTTTGCTGTGGTGATTTAATATATTTTTGAAAAAAAACTCAAACGTGTGCAGTTTTCCTCTAGGCATATGCCCTTTGTTTTTACTTTACATGTGGCTGTTTGGAGGACAGAGTAGTACTTAAGGCCCAAACCATTTTATTCCTGGTGAGAGCTTTTAACCCACCACAATCCCATTACGTCTCTGACAGAATCAGTATTACCTGTGGGCAAGGTTTCCCCACAGGCAAAGCCCACAGCTCTGAGCATGAGTGCAATGCAGGATTCATAGACTTGTTAGCCTGAGCCTTTGAAACTTGATGTGCTAGTTCTTTGGTTTTCTGGCAAACTCTGTTCAGGGCAGGACATTGCACACACACACACACACACACACACACACACACACACTAAAAACTCTGGTTCGGCAATTGCTTACGCTTCTGAGCTAGTGAATCTTCTGGTTTGTTAACCAGAGAAACAGCCATATAAACAGGCAGTCCAAGTCAGTGGTTCTCAAACTTTCCTGTGCTTTAGAATCGGCTAGAGGGCACGTTAGAACACGGATTGCTTGATACAGTTGCTTTTTCAGTTGGTCAGATGTGGCCTCCAAATTTATATTTCTAACAGTTTCCCAGGAGATGCTAATATTACTGGCCCTGGGCCCACACTTGGAAGCACTGCTAATCTAAATACACTTGACATAAGTAAATTTGAGGGGACATCTATAGAGAAGGCTTGGCACACTCTTAAGTTCAGACCTGAATTAAAAGACAGTGGATAGGATAGTAAATCAAATGGATTTTGTTTAGACACTGTAGGAAGAAAAATTTTTTGTGCTAGGGATTGAACCTATGCTAAGCACTTGCTTTGTCACTGAACCACACTGAGCCATTTGGAAATCTTTTTTATTTTAATGTGTATTGACATATTTATGAGCTACTAAGTGATGTCATGTGTATACAATATGGAATGATTAAGTCAAGTTAAGTTAATATATCCATCCGCTGAAGTACTTTTTTGTGGAGTGAGCATTTGAAATTTACTCCTAGCCAATTTTAAATATATAATACTAGATTTCAAAAAAATTTCCTAACTGAAATTTTGTATACTTTGACCAACTTACTCACATTCCCCTCTCCAGTCTCAATTAACTACCTTTTTCTCTACTTCTATGAGAGTGATTTAGAATATGAATATAAATATACATATACATTATTTATCCTTCTATATCTGGTTTATTTCATGTTATCTAGGTTCATCCATGTTGTTGCAAATGACAGAATTTCCTTTTTAAGGATGAAAAAAATTCCTTTGTGACTATGTACCATATTGTCTTTATCCATTAATCCATTGATGAACACTTAGATTGATTCCATAACTTGGGTATTGTGACTAATACTGCAATGAACATGAGAGTACAGTTCTCTCTTCAACACACTGATTTCAAATACTTTGTATATATACCCAAAAGTTGGATTCCTGGATGATATTGTAACTGGCAAGTGAAAATGGCTATCTTTTGTTATGTCTTGTATCTAGATGTTGCCCCCAACTCAAAGACGCATATGATTATAGTTAGGTATTTTCAGAGGTGGCTGGATCTAGGATGTGTGATAACTAAATTAGCTTAGCATCGTTCTAGGTATAGATAGAAAGACCCACCCTGGGTGTGGGTGGCACAAACTAATAGTTTTGTAGCCTGGATGTAATATAAAGGGAAATATGGAAGGTAGGCTGCTGATGCTTTGTTGCCTCTTGCCTGTCCTGCTGTGGCATATTTCTCCTCTGCCATGCTTCCCTGCTTTGCAGCCAGCCAACTATAAACTGAAATGTCTACAAACTGTGAGCTAAAATATACCTTTCTTCCTTAGCCTTGTGGGTGTTGGGTATTTTGTCCTAGCAATGAAAAAAGTTAAGTAAGACATTTAAAGTTAGAATTTTTCTTTTCTTTCTTTTTCTTTTTTTTTTTAAGAAACTGCTCCTCTATACTTCTCAGTCCAAGGGCTTAACCACCCCCCACCTCTCCTCAACTCAGATGAATGGAAGGAATATGCAGATGCCGGCCCCAGGATGTTAGAGTTAAATTTTGTTTCCTGAGTAAGGAAGGCAGTGGAAAACAACCAGTGGAGATCAAACAAGTGTGGAGCAGAATAAAATTGTCTAATTGTATTCTTTTTTTCTCCCCTGTCTTCCTTACTGTGAGAGGCCAGAATAGAATTGTCTAATTGTATTCTTTTTTCCCCCTTTCTTCCTTATTTTGAGAGGCTCTTGCAGAGCTGAACACAATGACATGGTGATTTGTAGCAATATGAGACCTTTCGATCTTCTTGGAATTGGTTTCAAATATAAAGCCTTTTTCCTTTTCACCAAGCCAAATGTGTGTATGTGTGTGTGTGTGTGTGTAGGAAGCAACAATTTGGTGATTTTATTTTCAATTTTTTTAGTAACTGCTCGATAGTTTCTTAAATGACTGTACTAATTGAATTTTCTCTATTGGTATATGTAAATCATCTTTTCTGCAATCTTCTCTAACACTTACCTTTTATCATTTTATTTTCAGTGCTGGGGACTGAACCCAGTGTCTTGTGCATGCTAGACAATTGCTTTATTACTGAGCTACCCTCATCTTTTTTTTATAATAGTCATTCCAACTGGTATAACATGATATATCATTGAAGTTTAATTTGTATTTCCATAAGGACAAATGATATTGAACATTTTTTTTCCGTATCTGTTGGCCATTTGTATGTCTTTTATGGAATGTCTATTTAGCTCCTTTGCTTATTTTTAATTGGGCTATTAGTTTTGTTGATATCAAATTGAGTTATTTGTATATTTTAGATATTAACCCTTTATCAGGTATATAGCTTATAGATATTTCCTCCCACTCTGTAGGTTGTTTCTTTGTTCTGTTAATTCTTTACATTGCAGAAGAGTTTTGAGTTGATGTAATACTATTTGTCTATTTTTTCTTTCATTTTCTGAGCTTTTGGGTCAAATCCAAAATATCATCAACCAGACCAATGTTGTATAGTTTTTCTCCTATACTTTTATCTAGGAGCTTTGAAGTTTCAGGTCGAATGTTTGTGTTTAATAAAATTCATTTTTTCTCTTGTTCATGTGTATGTTTTGGGTGCTGGAGCAATGATCTTCTTGAACTAGACAAAGTTGTTTTTCTTCAGTTGTAGGCATTAAGGTGCATTGTACCATAAAAGTTTAAAAACATGAAATAGCTAATTTCTTTTTAAAATCCCTTGCTAAGTTATATTCAAGTATCTACCTATTTACAATGGGATTCAAACTCTTGTTTGTATCATCAATAACAAAAAATGGGAATTTCTAATTTCTGGTAAATTATGCTTGAAGTTAAAAAATAAAAAATCAGTTGTGATAATCTAATTGCCAGAACTGTATAAGGAGTCAGAATTTCAAGAGTATGATAGGTAGTTTTCTCTTTCTATTATAATTAAACTCCTCCATTCTCAGAAGAAATAATCATTTTATTTATTCTGTAATTCAGAGAATCGGAAATCCTATATGCTAGAGTTCTAAACAGTTTCTGGAGAATGGCAGTCTACAGGTACACTCACCCTCTGAACTCTTTCATAAGCCTGAAAATAGCCAGTACACATGTGCAGGAGTTTCACTAATTATCCTATCCTAGACTCCTGTGCGTGTTGCATTCAAGAATGGCTATCATCAAGAAATCAATCAACAACAAATGCTGGTGGGACTATGGGGGAAAAGGAACCCTTCTGCACTGTTGGTGGAAGTGTAAATGGGTACAACCAATATGGAAACCAATATTGAAATTCCTCAAAAAACTAACACTGGAGGTTCCATTTGACCCAGCTATTTTGCTTCTTGATATCTTCCTGAAAGACGTAAAAGCATCATTCCACAGTGATATATGCATACCCATATTTATAGAAGCACAGTTTGTGATACCTAAATCTTGGAAACAACCCATATGCCCATCATCAGATAAATAAATAAAGAAAATATGTGTTTATATACAATAGAGTACTACTCTGTTATAAGGATAAATTTGAGGCATTTTAGGTAAATGGATACACATTACCACTATACTTTTAAATGAAATAAATTGGACATACATATTTAAATATTGCATTGCTTCTCATGTGTGAGAAACTGAAAGTGTGAATAAGGGCCCAAAAGGATCTTAGATATTGAGAAGTAGGAAGAAAATGCTCAAATGGAAAGGAGAACAAAAGAGAGGAGGCTGGAGGGAAGGAAGGGAAAAGGAAGAGAATAGAAGGAAAAAATAGAAACAAAACTTTTATAAATAAGGAGGGGAAGAAGAAAGGAAGAAGAGGGATGGGGAAAATAATCAAGATGTATTATGTACAACTACATCATAGGGTACAAATTCCCTATGATGAATGTGAACATTAGGTATATCAAAAGAGTATCGATACAATTAATTTAAAAAAATTTTCCAGGCTCTCTATAAAACACAACAAAGGAAATCCAAGCCAAACACACAGTACATAAAGTTACAAAAATATCCAAACTGTTCTAGCTGTCTTCTGAGTCTTTGCAGAGGACTATCAAGATGCTATGAGGACCTGTGCCCTGCATATTTCAGAAATGTGCTCTGAAGCATACTGATGTCCCAGGGGAATAAATGATAAAGAAACAGAGGCAGACAGACATACAAACGCATATACTCAGTTATTGAAAATTAATAAAATTTTACACATAGTTTGTAAACTTCTTCCTTTAGCCTCTGCACTGATTTTTTCCCTTGCACACTAATCCTCACTTGTACCTAATCCATATTTAGTCCTACAGGCAGAAGAATTTTTTATGAAGCATGAGAGAACAAATTACACCTATGTGAATTTGGGTTCTGCAGCTCTGTCCTAAATGTTTCCTAATAGAGATCATTTAATTTTTTATATGAATATATGTGGGGGCATTGGCCAGAGGTATGTATGAGATGGATATGCAGCGGTAAGGAAATTTTGGAGCCACATACCCCAAACCTCCCTGAATGCATGGCTAGAGATTGGAAGCTAGCCCACAGGGCCACAAATCCAAGTAGGATCAAACATACTGCCTTAAGGAATGAATGCTCTGGGCCTCGACCTCAGGGGTCTCAGTTAAGGGCGACCCCTCTGGGCTATTTTGGAGTTTGAATTTGACACTGGCTCTGAGAAATTTTTCTTTCTTTGCATCATGACATGGTCATAAGGTCATAAATTACAACAAATATGTGATACCATCAGAGGTTCTGAGACATGATTACTCCACAATTCAAGTGCAGATGGGTTTGTTTCCAATCCAAGTTGGATTGGCTGATTTCTTAAACATTTTTAAATACATCAATATGTGTCTCTAACCTGAAATGGAGTTTCTGATCTGGCACTTAACTACCCGACAATAGAAGACAATGTTTACTTGGAATCTCTCTCTCTCTCTCCCTCCCTCCCTCCTTCTGCTGGAGATTGAGTCCAGGCCTCAAGCATTTTAGAAAGTCATTCTATTACTGTAATGGCTCTGACCTAGAATGGTTTTTTTGACGATAAGAGTCTGCATCAAGTGAATAAGAACTATAAAGAAGAGAGGGCAAGAGGTAATTATCATAATTAAGGTCACATTTTCCATTGCAAAATAAGATTAGGAAAAAAAGTTAAGAACTCTCTAGTACAAGGGGCACCTGGAGCATTATGTTATAGAATCTGATAACTGTAATGAGTCAGACTCCCTGTGCATATTTACTGCTTTTCCCACAGCAGACATAAACATACTGGATAGCTGCAGCCAGATTTCCTTAGGTTCTGTGACCATGCTGTGTAAAGAACAGCAATTACTACTGCTGTCAAGATAATCTCTTTACACTTAATAAAGTGACGAGGAAGAAACTTCAAGGGCCAGAACTCATATAAATTTATATTTTACAGGAGCATTTTAATAGCTACTGGTGATTTAAGGAATTTGTATAATTGTTTGCCAACACTGAAGTGTAAATAAGCCAAATCCAAAGTCTGATTGACTGTAATATGAAGTTCAGAGGATTAGAAATATCCCTGGCCAGACATGTAGTCCATAGAGTAGTTGTTAGGGTCTTCTAGTCAAAGATCACCATGGAACATGTAGTTTAACGAGTTGATTACTCCTTGCATTGCATCAAGGGAGAATGCGGACTGCAGAGAACTATGTGTTTCAGAGTGTGTCAGAAAAGATTTACAGGGTTTGAAAACATGTGAGGTGATTTTGGGGAGGATTTAAAGAAGCAAGGCTTTGCTGTGGATTGGGTTCTATCAGGAAGTAGTATCTTTTTGATGATAGATTATCATGCATGTGTCCGTGTGTGTGTGTGTGTGTGTGTGTGTGTGCATGTGCATGCACATGTGTGTGTGTGTGTGTGTGTGTGTGTTTTACTGTACAATGAACCCAGAGTCTTCCCATTGAGCTACATGCCCAGCCCTTTTTAAATTTTTTATTTTGAGACAAGGACTTGCTAAGTCACTAAGTTGTCTATGTTGGGCTCAAACTTGTGATCTTCCACCCTCAGTCTCCCATTGTGCTGGGATTAGAGGTGTGTGCCACCTGGCCTGGTTCAAGTGACTAAGTATCTTATATATTATCTAGAATATGGATAGACTAGAAGTAGGCTAATCAGTAAAGTATTTTAGCCTTAACTAATATGTGGTCATTTTGTGATTTGGTCAAAGTTTGTGTTTTTCCTTTTCAGATGTGATTATGCAATGGTTTTATTTTTTGTGGTCATCATAGTCATTTAATGGCCTTCTATAATGTTGAACATATGAAACTGTTCCACCAAGGCTTAACTGTGAGGACTAGGCCAACTCCCATATGTCAATGGCTGGTTTTCTCCTCAGAATGATTAGTAATATGTCCTATAGCTCAAGGGAAACCAACTTCCTTCTCTGTTGGTAACTATTTATGGAAGAAAAATAATCAGATGTGCTGAACAGAAAAGCTGGATGTGGATGTATGTTTCTAGTTACTCTCCAATATATCTTAGGAGCCCTGGTTGAAATGATAGTGTCTTGTTATGATTTCCCCATGAAGAAAATCAGATCACAGTATATTTAAGCAAGAGAAGTACATGAATGGATGTAGCAAACTTGCTTAAGCAAGAGAAATAGGTGAACGGATGTGGCAGATTGTGTTTTTAAAACTCTACCTCCTATCTCACACTTTCTTCTGTACTGTGCCCTTGCCAATCCTCCCATTAAGAAGTAGGGTCAAGTTTCCTTTTGCTTTGAATACTGGAAGACTTTGTACTAACCAATAAAATAAAGGAAAATGAGACTATGATTTCTGCAGATGGGCTGTAAGAACCAATGCAGCTTCTGTTATGCCTGCAGGGAAATTCATCTTTAGTGTGTAGAGCTTCCATGTAAGAAGTCCAATTTCAATGAGGCTTCCACTCTGTGAGAAATCCTAGGCTTATGGTGAGGGCATCTATAAGTGTTCTGGTCAATAGTCCTAGCCTAGAGTTTCCAACTACTAGCCATTATCAACTAATAACCTATGAATGAAAGCACTTCTATTACTTACAGTCCTTAGCCATTGAGTCTTTGCAGCTAAAACTCAACGTATTGTATCATTGAGCAAAAGTGAGCCATCTGTGCTATGCCCTACCTCAGTACAAAAACTGAGTGTTTAATACTACTAAATTTTAGTTTATTATGAAACAACAGTAACTTTAACAAGTGAGACTTTTGATTACATAAAAGAAGTAATGACCAGAAATTTACCCAAAAGGTGAAAATGATTAATGAAAAGACAAAATGCAATCCCAAACATCTAGTCCATCAGGGGCAAGTGCAAGTGATAATGAAATAGAGGACCCTAAAATTCATACACAAGAAACCTCAGAAAGGATAGCAAATGAAGTAAAGAAACAAATCCATGAGGCTATAGAGGAACTCAAATTAGAAATAATGTTGTCTTATGTAAAGACAAAAATAACAACCTTAGTAAATGAGCTGCTCAACATAGCTAGAGAAGAAAAAGATAAGAAATTACAGGAGCATGGGAAATTGATTGAAACTTTGAATGAACAATGCAGAAAAAAAGCAGATGAAACAAAGTGAAAGAGATATGCAAGAAGCAAAAAAAAAATTGTATTGAAAGCCTGCAAATCCATTTAAATGAAGGTGAGGATAGAATCTCGGACCTTGAGGACAGGATATCAGATAGCGATCTTGAAAGGGTAGAACTTATAAAAACAACAAGGCAGCATGAAATGACAATCCAACAACTACAAGATGATGCCAGGAGAAACAATATTAGAGTAATAGGCATTAGTGAGGAGGCAGGAGACAATGCAAAGGAAATAGCTAAACTGTTCACAGAAATAATGGCAGAAAATTTCCCAAACATGGGGGGAAAATCAGATATACAAATAAGTGAGGCATATAGAATGCCACACAGTCATAACCAACATAAACCTACACCCAGACATATAATAATTAAGATCTCAGACATCCAGCATAAAAACAGAATACTAAAAGCTGTTAGAGGAAAGACACAACTAACCTATCAAGGAAAGCATATTAGAATCACAGCAGACTTCTCAGCACAAACCTTCAGGTTAAGATGAGCTTGGAGTGAAGTATTTCAAGCCCTAAAAGAAAACAACTTTCAACCCAGACTGACATACCCAGCAAAACTGTCTTTCAAATTTAATGGAGAAACAAGATACTCCCATGACAAAGAACAACTAAAGAAATTCATATCCACCAAACCAACCTTAGAAAGAGTGCTAAAGGACATCTTAGGTAGAGATAAAAATGACCAATCTCCAGAACAACACCTAAAAGAAATCACCAGGCTGGACAAGAAAGTAAACAAGAGAGAAAAACAATAATATAACATGGCAAAGTCAAGTCAGTACATATCAGTGATATCCATAAATGTAAATGGGCTCAATTCACATATCAAAAGAAACAGGTTGACAGAATGGATCAAGAAACAGAATCCCACAATATGCTGTATACAGGAAACGCATCTGACTTAAAAAGAAACTCAACTCATAGATTAAAAGTCAAAGCATGGAAAACAGTATTCCATGCAACAGGAACAGAGAAAAAAAGCAGGGGTAACTATTCTATTTGCAGACAATGTGAACTTCAAACCTAAGATGATTAAAAGAGACAAAGAAGGTCACTACATACTCAAAAGTGGAAAAATTAAAGATGAAGAACTAACAATTGTAAGTATATATGCACCAAACACAGGAGCACCGAACTATGTAACACAGATACTAAAGGACATGAAAAACCAAATGCACAAGAACACAATTATTACAGGGGACCTTAACAGCCGACTGTCACAAAGAGATAGATCAACTAGACAAAAAATCAGCAAAGAAATGATAGAACTGAATCATGCCTGTGAGCAATTGGACTTAGTAGATGTTTACAGAGTGTTCCACTCAACGACATCAGAATACACATTCTTCTCAGCTGCCCACGGGACATTCTCCAACATAGACCATATATTATCCCATAAAACATTCTTAAATAAATGCCAAGGTATTGAAATTATCCCATGCATACTATCTGACCATAATGCACTGAAATTGGAAATTAATGGCAAAAGAAATTGCAAAACTGGCATGAATACGTGGAAGTTAAATAATAACCTTTTGAACAACCAGTGGGCTACAGAGGAAATTATAGAAGAGATAAAGCAATACCTACAATTCAATGAAAATGCATAAACAACCTATTGTAATCTATAAGATGCAATGAAAGCAGTCTTAAGAGGTAAATATATAGCAATAAATTGTCATATCAAGAAAACAGAATGAGCACAAATAAACAATCTAATGCTTCACCTCAAGCTTCTAGAAAAAGAAGAGCAAGTTAAATCCAAAGCTTATAGAAGAGAGGAAATAGTAAAGATTAGAGCAGAAATCAATGCAATTGAAACAAAAAAAATACAAAGAATTAATGAATCAAAAAGCTGGTTTTTTGAGAGAATAAACAAAAGTGACAAACCTCTACCTAACCTTATAAAGAAAAAGGAAGAAAAAAACCAAATTCATGCAATAAGGACTGAAAAGGGGGAAATTACTACAGATCCCATGGAAATTCAAAAGATCAGGAGTACCTACTTTGAAAATCTATACTCACATATAGAGAAAAACACAGAGGAAATGGACAGATTTCTAGAAACATGAACTACCAAAGCTCAACCAAGAAGACATAGCAATTTTGAATAACCCAGTATCAGCTATTGAAATTGAAAACATAATAAAAAACTTACCAACAAAGAAAAGCCCAGGTCCTGATGGATTCACAGCTGAATTCTATAAGAAATTTAGAGACGACTTGATGCCAATACTCCTTAAACTCTTCAATGAAATTGAAAAGAAATCAAACCTCCCTAATTCATTCTTGGAGGCAAGTATTACTTTGACACCAAAACCAGAAAAAGACCCAACCAAAAAGGAGAACTATAGGTCAATCTCACTAACAAACATAGATGCAAATATTCTCAATAAAATACTAGCAAATAGAATGCAGCAAATTATCAAGAAAATTATACATCATGACCAAGAGGGGTTCATTCCAGGAATGCAGGGATGGTTTAACATACACAAATCAATAAATGTAATACACCACATCAATAGAGCCAAAAACAAAAACCACATGGTCATCTCAACAGATGCAGAAAAAGCTTTCAGTAAAGTCACACATGTTCATGATAAAAACCCTTCAGAAACTCGAATACACAGTGTCTACCTCAACCTTATAAAGGCCATCTATGACAAACCAACAGCCAATATTATACTGAATGGACAAAAACTGAAAGCTTTCACTTTAAAATCAGGAGCAAGACAAGGATGTCCACTATCATCACTCCTATTCAATATAGTGCTGGAAACACTAGCCAGGGCAATCAGACATGAGGAAGAAATAAAAGAATAAAGATAGGAAAGGAAGAAGTTAAATTATCACTATTTGCAGATGATATGATACTCTATATAGAAGACCCAGAAAACTCCATTAAAAGACTACTAGAGGTAATAAATTCAGCAGTGTAGCTGGCTACAATAGCATTCCTATACACAAACGAGAAACTCACCGAGAGAGAAACAATGGAAATATCACCCTTCACAATAACATCTAAAAAATGAAATACGTAGGAATCAACTTAATTAAAAATGTACAAGACCTATATGCTGAAAATTATACTACACTAAAAAAGGAGATTGAAGGGGATATTAGAAAATGGAAAGATGTTCCACGGTCTTGGCTAGGAAGAACTAACATCGTGAAAATGGCCATACTCCCCAAACTGTTATACGTATTTAATGCAATGCCAATCAAACTACCATGGACATACCTCGCAGATCTAGAGAAAACACTCCTAAAATTCATTTGGAAACAGAAGAATCCTAGAATAGCAAAGGCAATTCTGGGCAATAAAGGCAAGGCAGGAGGCATCTCAATTCCTGACTTCAAACTGTACTACAAAGCCGCAGTGATAAAATCAACATGGTACTGGCAAAGAAATAGACCTGAGGATCAATGGAACAGATTAGAAGATACAAATATAGGTACAAAGATACTCAGCCACTTGATATTTGACAAAGGGGCTAAACATGTTCACTGGAGGAAGGATAGCCTCTTTAATAAGTGGTGTTGGAAAAATTGGCTCTCCACATGCAGAAGACTGAAGCTAGATCCATGCCTATCACCATGTACAAACCTGAAGTCTAAGTGGATCAAAGACCTAAACATTAAAACAGAAACACTAAATGTACTAGAAGATAAGGTAGGTAAAAATCTTAGAGACATAGGGGTAGGCAGAAAATTCATGAACAAAATGCAAACTGCACAGGAAACACTTCAGAAAATCAACAACTGGAATCACATATTATTGAAAAGTTTCTGCACTTCAAAAGAAATCACCGGCATAGTGAAAAGAAAACCCACAGAATGGGAAAGAATTCTAGCCAGCAACCCCTCAGATAAAGGACTTATATCAAGGACATATAAAGAATTGAAAAACATCAATCCCTCCAAATGCAAAGACCCTTTCCAAAAATGGGCATCTGAGATGAACACACAGTTCTCAGATGAAGATATACAAATGGCAAATAAATCCATGAAGAAATGTTCACCATCACTGGTCGTTCAAGAAATGCAAATTAAAACCACACTGAGATGTCGTCTCACACCAGAAAGAATAGCTGCCACCAAGAAATAAACTGGTAACAAATGTTGGCTAGGCTGTGGGGGAAAAGGAACACTGCTCCATTGTTGGTGGGAGTGCAGACTGGTGCAACCTCTATGGAAATCAGTATGGAGAATTCTCAGAAGACTAGGATTGGAAGTTCCATTCAACCCAGCTATTCCCCTCCTGGGTATTTTCCCAGAGAAACTGAAAAGTTCATATCACAGTGAAATATGCACACCCATGTTTATAGCAGCACAATTTGTAACAGCTAAATCTTGGAAACCACCAAGATGCCCATCAACTGTAGAGTGGATGAAAAAGATGTGGTATTTTTACACAATGGAATATTACTCAGCTATAAAAAAGGATGATCTTGAGGCCTTCATATTTAAATGGAGGCAACTTGAGACTATCCTCATTAGCGAAATAAATAAGAATCATATTTATAAATATCACATCGTGTCTCTAATGTAAAAAGTAATAAGAACTGTAGGAGTAATAATACCCAAAATGTGTAATTTCTACCGTAAAAACAAGAGGAAAAGAAAGTGCTCTAAAGGATATAACCACATGTATGTTTAAGTGTGTAAGATAGATGACCATATTACTGTTTTTGTTAGATTGTTGAACAGAACTGTTAACAGTCTCACTGTTTGAATGTCTATTTTGTGTGCTTCAATTTTGTAACTTGAACAACTATTTCCAATGATGGTAGTATGTAACTTATCAAGTGGTGATTTCTTAGTGTTTTTGTTTTTGTTTTTGTTGTTGCCATTCTTTTATTTTTTCCCTTCCGAATTCCATATTGTTGCTACCCTTTTTCTTTTGTTTGGTTTTTCTTTCTCTTTAAATAAAATTTAAAAAAAAGAAGTAATGAAGGATTGTAGTTGATAGAAGGAAAAAAGCAGACAAAGATAAATGCTGCTAGAAGGGGCTCTTTGATTTGAGACTGCAAGGTGGACAGAAGTAGGTGGTTAAGGGAAAATTAGAAAGAAGTTACCAGTATAATAATTGAAATATCTGTAGATAATTGTACATCATTCTAAAATAAAATCTTGATTTGCTTAGCTTGCTTTTTAAGGTGCTGCAGGGAACCCAGGGCTTTGCACATGCCAAGCAAGCACTCCACTGACCTGGACCCCCAGCTGTCAATTATTTCTTTAACTGAACATTCTTGATTAAAACAGATTTGTAGAGCTTTTTTTTAAAATAGAAAAAGTAGAAATAATATTAACACTGGGAAACTATTCAGTGAATAAAAAGATTTAACATTGTAGTTGTCCATGGTAACAAGCTTCTGAAGAAGTCTCATTAATAATTTTCAATCAGTTATCAGGAATTATCTATAAAAATGGTTTCTACTTTGCTGTGTTTATATGAATGCTTGCCTCCATATACGTTGTTTAAGATGTAAACATGATACTCATGCATGTTGAAACTACCTGTGAAGATTTTTAGCTCTTCAATTCTCTGTATTAACAGTACTTACCAGAGGACAAGGGATATTTTCTCACTTCTTTCTCATTATACTATAGGAAAATACAATAATATTTCCAATGATATGTGTCAAAGTTTTGTTATTTTACTCTTCTATAATCAAGTCCACTTTTAAAGTCTTTATATGTATACATATTTTATGTACATCAATAGCTTCTGTGGGTAACTCATTCTATTTGTAAATAAGTATAGAAGTCCTAGTGCAAATATTGAAATTGTTTTGTTGGTGAATACTCAAAGATATGGACTATAAATACCGAATACAACTACCAACTGACTTCATGGTTATTGGCCTAATTATAAAATGTCTGTCATTTTGTTCATTGCAAAACTTCATGTGAATTTCTAAGGTTGCAAAGAATCACACATGCATTTTTTTCTCAGACTTTAATATGTTTATATTTTACATCAACGTAACTGTAAGGAGGCAATTTGAGCTTATGTTGTAAAATAGTGGTTCAAGTTTTTTTTCCAAGTAGATATCCAATTGCGCTAGCTGCTAGTTCTCACAGCTTATTTTGATTGCAAGGTTTCTGGTTTTCAAGGCCAAGGGAGAGAGACATGGGAATAGGACAAGCTAAATGATTACAAAAATCAGTGTTCTGTGATTCAATTGTTTTCATGAAAAAATGCTCCTCAGGTTGTTGTAAGCTTTTTGATAATTTCTAGAATATTGAAACACTTTATTTTGAAACTTTCTGGCTGATATCTTGTTGCCTTTTTTCCCAGTATTGGGGACTAAATCCAAGGCCTTTGCCTAACCCGCATTCACAACTCTTTTTTATTTTTTATTTTGGGGCAGTCTTGCTATATTAGTAAGCTGTTCAGGCTAAGCTTGGATTTATGTTTCTCCTGCCTCTCCAGCCTTCCAGAGTGCTGAGATCTTATTGACATTTTTTTTCCTTTGGTACACGGCATCGAACTCATGACCTCATGCTTGCCAGGCAGGCGCTTATGCAGCTGAGCTAAATCCCTGGCTCACTTGTTGACATTTTTGAGGAGCAGATTTTGAGAGATTCTTACTCTACCATTCTTAAACACCTTTGTCATAGGCTTTTATTATACTTAAGGTGTAATAGGTTTTCACATGTAACAGTCTTGGTGTGTATGGATATTGGGGCCAGAACTTCTTAGCAATGAGCAGGATTTAGACCAGCAAGGAAAATGCTTATGGTAGCCTCCGGTTGTATATTTAGGTCTATAAGACTGTCATGGGACTGAGGCTAGACTGTGTTTATGAGCAGACCAGTGGGTGAGAACTATGGGCAGTGAGACCATATTGTTTTTGCCCTTTCCAGACTGTTTCTGTGTCCATAGATATCTGAAAATTCCTAGATATATGTTAGAGTCACTTTCCCCAGAGATGGACCATCAAGTCCCTTTACTGGTGACTAAATTCTCCAGAAATTTTTTTGGACTTGGACTCTTTCTTGAAAAGAATTTAGGAGAGACTAATGTTAATAAGGGGAAACTGGAGAGATTAGAGAAGGCTTTCTGAAAGAGGTATTAGTTTTTTTTTACAGTACTTGAGATTTAACCTAGGTCCTTGAGCATGCTCAGCAAGTGCTCTATCACTGAACAATATCCCAGGCGCTTTTTGTTAGTTTTCTTTTTTTTTGAGGCAGGCTTTCACTAAGTTGCTCAGGCTCATCTTGAACTTGTGATAGGTATAAGTTTTGACCTGACATAACAAGAATGGGTAAGAGTTGGTCAATTGAATAAAATAAGCAATAAATAAAAAGCAAGTAAATAATGCAAGCCATTGAGATGCTTGTTATTAATTCTCCTTACTGAGTCATTGCAAGGCTATGTCTCCAACTTATCTCTAGAAGAAATAGAATATGCAATGAAGTGGTCAAAAACTCAAGATCTGTTGTCGGACTGCTTAAATTCATATCTCATATCTGCTTATGAACTATATGACCCTGAGGAAATTACTGTATCTCTGATTCCTTGTTATTTTATCTGTGAAATAGGAATATCGGCCCACCTTACAGTTGTGGTAAGAAGCTTAATGAGGTCATAAATCAGCAGTGCAAATCAAAACACTTTGCACAAAGTGTTTGCAAAAAGTCAGCTTCATTTCAAATCTTTGTGTCCAGCTATGAACCCAGATACCAAACCTACAAAGCATGAAAACCTTGTAAATGTGGTCAGCATAGAAACTTTGTTTTTGAGGTATGGTCTCACTATGTTACCAAGGCTGACCTCGAGTTCTTGGGCTCAATCCCATCCTTGTTTCTATGCCTCCTGAGTAACTGAGGCTATCGGTGTCTGCCACTGTGCCCACTTTAAACTGTCCTTGAATCTTTCCTGCAAGTGGTTTGTTTATTCGTCTTGTTCTCCCTTTGGAATTTGCTAGCATCTTCTTGAAAATGTCAGCATGTTTCTATCATGTTAAGAAAGAATATCATGCCATATCAACCAGGCATGGTGTTGCATACCTGTAATCCCAGCTACTTGGGAAGCTGAAGTACGAAGATCAAGCCTAGCCTGTGAAACTTAGTGAGGTCCTATCTCAAAAATTAGAATGGGCTGGGGATGCAGCTCAGTAATAAATCACCCTTGGGTTCGATCCTCAGTACAACACACACACACACACACACACACACACGTATGCACACAAAGAATTGTAGTGTTTTTGTCTATATTTCAGAGAGAACATTAAATAGAGAGTGCGTATTCCCAGGAGGAGTGGATGTTGCAGGGACACAGTGAAGCAGGTAACAAGCAGAAAAAATTCCCAGGGGTGCTAGATGAGATTTTAGGGAATAGTGTCAAATTCTTGATTGGCTTAATCCACTATCTGAACTTTTTTTCTTCTTAGGTCCGGGAAGTCTGAAGTTTTAATTCATTCAATCACCAGAGAGGCATCAAAATATTGAAGGTGCAGTAGTATTTTTTTTTCATGTACATGTATAAGAGTGTGAGTTGAACGTGGCCATGCTTGAATCTAGGCTCCACCACTTCTTAGCTCTATGACTGTTAGCAATTTATCTAACCTTTCTGAGCCTCTCTTGCTTTATCTGTAGCATAAAGATAATAATATTAACTACCTCATAGATTTGTTGAGTTAAATAAGATAGTACGAGCATATGTTAAAAACTTACACAAGTTTCTGGCAATATTAGGTGCTCAACATGTTTTTTTGTGTGTGTGCTGAAGATTGAACCCAGGGCCTAGCACATGCTTAGTATGCGCTCTACCCAGTTTTAATATTTAACAGGGGACTGGGGATATAACTGAGCCACACTTTGCCTGCCTGGCAAGCACAAGGTCATGAGTTCAATCTCCAGCACCAAAAATCAAAGCAGAAATATATATTTCATACACATACACACATATATATTTTATTTTTTTATAGTGGGTGAAAGGTGGCTATTTTAATTCCCTGTGCTTAATGTTTTGTTTACAATTTCAATTGGTTTTGCTCACCATGAAGTCTGTGCTTCCATGTCTGTCCTAGATGTGGCCCTTATAAGTAAATTTGTTTGATGAATGAATGCTCAGAGTTAAACACTTCTAAGGGAGAAGTGATATAACGAATTTGAGTTCAAGGCACTTTGTAGCACACGAAGAAGAATTTGATTAACTTTAGGCAGTTCAAGAAGCACATAGCAGAGAGGGGCAGGTCCATTCTAGAACTTTCTAAAATGCAAAGTTAGCACAAACTCCACCTGGAAACTAAGTGAAATATTTGCTAAATGGCCACCAGGTTGAAAAATTGCAGAAAGCTTCAAATTGCAGGAGAAAAACAAAACAAAAATACCCACAAAAAACAACAAAAAATACTTATTCCAATGAAGAATCTATGCTTATTATATAAATCAGTTTTTCTGTCCTATTCACAAATGGTCAGGCCATGATTCCTTTCCTTTTGTTCTTTTGGTTTTGAGGCACCACCATTCCTGCCCAATGCTACCTGGGAGCTGGTACTATAACTTTGTCATTAATAGACAGAGAAGAAAAATAATGGCAACTATCTTCCAGTTCTTCAAATGTTGGGATTCTAATTCCCAAATCACTGATCCGCTGTTTCTCCTGGTATGCCCTTATGGAACTGAACTTAAAGGGGTAAGCAGAGAAGCAAAGTAACATTTTTGAATATCTGGCACTGTAAGCAGACATTTTATATAAACACTTCATTTAATTGCAACAAAGTCCTAAGAGATGAATGTTGTCATTTGTTTTATTACTCACCTTGAATCAGCAATTGTTAACATAGGAATTTTCAGTCTTGTTTCAGGTATACCTTCATCCAACACCCCTAGATTATTTTTAGACAACTCCCAGACACTTCATTCTAAAATACTTTCTTGCATACCTATACAAAGATTTTCTAACACAATATTCCAACACTAACCCCCATATAATAATTCCTTAACATCATCAGATATCTATCCTGTGTTCAAATTTACCTGACTGTCTCATTTTTAGAAGTTGCAGTTAGTTTATTCAAGTCAAGATTGAGATAGGGTTTACAGATTGCACTTATTTGATGTTTGAGCTGTAAAACATTTAGGTAGATGGAAACTGAAGACCAGAGAACATCTTTTATGTATTCAGATAAAATTCTCTAGGGAAACAAACCTGGTACCAGCCGTTGAGGTTGCAACAGTCCCTGTCCTCAAGGAACTCAGTCTATAATGCTCCATTAGTATACCTATCACAGGACTTATCACATTACGTAGAGTCCAACAAAAATGTATACATTAGGGAAAGAAAAACTTGTATACATATTTTAGTACTAAATTTATTGAGACATCATGAGATTAATACAAGTTACCTTTGGCCTCTACAATTACTAGAGGTATTTGAAGTGGTGGCCATTAGCTTCCAGACATTTATTAGTATGGTGAACTGTTGAAGCATGTATACATTTTTGGTGCACTCTGTATTATTAGTATGTACTTATGTACCTCTCTTTTCAGATAGAAGGTAAACTCATATAGAGCAGAGACCATTTTGTGATCAACATTGCATTTCTTATACTTGGCATATTTCCTGGTACATAGTAGGGAATAGAGTGATTTTTATCTGAGTAGTTGGAGCCAGTGAAGTTTCCAGCAGGCAGTGACATGGTGAGGTTTTCAGCGCAGGTAGTGTCACGTTGCCAGTTGGTCTGGTGGCATCAGAGATTAGAAGCAGGAAAGAGACTATTGCAGAACCCATGCTAGAGAGGATTAAGGGAAAATCATTTAGTGATTTCAAACAGGAATTAACTGGTCAGATTGGTATATTTTAGAAAGGTCAGGCTGAAGTGGCATGGAAGATTCTGTGGAGAATGAGTGAGTATGGAGAGAAAACAAATTAAAGAGTTATTGAGGATGTGAATTGGCATGATTTGGTAATTTCTTAGGTGGGGAGAATGAAGAGTTCCAGGCTTAGGTGATGATGATGCTACCAACAGATTCAAAGTGAAGAGGAAAAAAATCACATTTGGAGTGGGGAAGAAGAGTTCAATTTTGGACATGCTGAGAGACATCTATCAGGATGGTCGAAACCAATGTCAGAAAAAGTCTGGAGTGAAGCGCTGGGAATTATCAGTGCATAGGTGGGGCTTAAAAGTGATGCCATTTCTCTGAGACAGTACATGCAGTGAAACAGGAGGAAGGTGAAGGATGGACCTCTGGGGAACATTTACATAGGAACTAAAGAATGAGAAATCCATGAGAAAGAAAAGGAATAACTAAGAATACTACAAGAAAGTTGGGAATGTGTGGTACCATAGTAGCCAAAGGATAGAGTTGAGGAGAGAGGGACTTTAAAGTGACTTAGTTACTTTAGAGGTGACTAAGGAGGTGATGATGGACAATAGTTCAGCATGACCACGGTGTGGAGGACAGGCAGGAAGTGAGCCCAGAAAGGTCATTTGGGGCTTTATCCAAAAGGGCTTTGGTCACCAGACTTAGGAGTTAAAGCTTCATTTTGTAGGTAAGGGGGAATCATTTAGTGATTTCAAACAGGAATTACCTGGTCAGATTGGAATATATTAGAAAGGTCAGGTTGAAACAGCATGGAAAATTCTGTGGAGAAATGGGATTATGACTGGGTGGAAGATCCTGTGGAATTTTTTCCCACGTTCTTAGTGTCCTGAACAATGAACAGACAAGATACACAGAAAAGGTAGTGAAAATGTACATTTATTGAACACAGAAAGGAAGTGAGAGTAGGCTGGTGAAAAGGCTCACAATGGCCTTGAATATAAGAGGATGGGTCTTTTATTCAAAGTCCCCAGGCTATCTCTTCTTCATGTAAGTAAGAGATGAGAAAGGCATTCTATAAAACACTCGCTTGGCATCACACCATCACACCATGTATAAAATTCCAATATAAAAAACTCTTTTTGCTTTCTATTATTTATAAGTGAAGGATTAAAATTATTGTCATTCAATTAGTTTTACCCAAATGCAAAAGAAGGATCACAAAGAGTATTTTCTGGTTGATACTGTGAATAGAACTATATTCAAATAAAGGATTGAGAGTAGCAAGTTTCTGATTCATCCAAAACAGCATTTTTCTGATTGGTTCTATGCACAGTGAGGATGGCATCACTGTACTGTAAGTGTCCTTCCTCCTGGGAGTGTCCCTCACCCTGTCACTCAGTCTAGAAGTAGGGCATTTTGAAGTGAGATTAAATATTATTCAGGCTGTGGAGGAAAGGGCAGTCTTAAGTAGACAAAACTGGTTGGTCCTGAAAATGGTAGATAACATTCATTGAACCAAGGGCCAGGGACTGCTGAAATTGTATGCATGAGTTATTTTGCTAAATTCTCAAACCAACTTATGAAGTACATATAGTTAACATAATTTTATGAATGATGAAACAGAAACAGAGATAAAGAAATTTGGGGAACACATAAAGAGTAGCAGAACCTAGACTCAAACTCAGGTGGTTTATCCGTAACCCACACTTAACACCTGCATATTTTGCCTTGATTAGATTGGAGAAGTAAAGGTATTAAGAGCTAAGATTCAGTTCAGTTGTAAACACTGGACATCCAAAATAACAGTGGGTTAAACAGGTTAGTAAGTTATTTCTCTTTCCTTAAGAGTAATTGTGCTATCGTATTCACAATGTGACATTTGTCCTCAGAATATGATATACAATTCATACAGCACATCCATGTTCCATGAGTTAAAATGCAGAAGAAACAGGGGAGAACTGAAACTATGGACAGCTAACAATCTCTGCTGTAAGAGATACTGTGGTAGTGAACATTCACGTGGAGAATGCTATTGCCATCAACTAAATAAAGGAGTATAGAAAACCTACTATAACTTTATTGTTTGTTTTCCTAGTGTTTTTCTCTTTCCCTGGTAGTAAAACCCTGTATTTTGTGTGTTTGGTTTTTATGTGTACTATCCTTCTCCTGTCTGGTCATGTAGTTATAGTGGGGTCTTTCAATCATAGCACCCTGTTTCCCTGGCCACAGATGACTGAGTTATGTTATGTGATTCAGGCCAGGATAATAAGAATTCTTCTCTTTAGTTATTTTTCCTCAATTTAACTAGGGAAAGACACTATGTTCCACTCTTGTGGCATAGATGGGATATGTGTATCCAGAAACTGTTGATGGCTCTGTTGTAGCCACCAGGAAGAAACTTGTCTAAAATAATCCAGTTTATAGGATGAGCAACTGAGGGATCCCTAGTAGTGTTCAGGTATCTAGTCTTATTGTCTTGAGACTCATCTACCGATGCTTGTGTGAGACTTCTAGTAGATTCCCTCTTTTGCCCAAGTTTAAATTGTGTTTCTGTTACTTTCAGTCAATGATTAAAGCTGTGTTGTAAAGGTAATTTTGGAAATAATGTAAATGTGTTCATGGTCTCCATGTGTGTGGTAGGGGTCATACGAATAGTACTAGAAGCAGGGAAACAATTTGTGGGGATGTTTTGATTGTCTATCTAAAAAAACTCACAATCTGAACTAGGGCAGTATCTGGGCCTGCTATATATCCTGGCAAGACCTTCAATTTAAGTCTCTTCTAGATCTTGAAACAGCTGCATCCATGTACAGCCTGGTAATCTTTACATGGTTTCAGGGCAACTGTTCGCTATTCATTATGAAAATAATTTCCCTTGTGTTCTTGTTGTAGTAAAAGTGAGTCTGGGAAGAAACGACACCCAAGGAAGTTAGGAAGCAATGAACAGCTTTATTTCACATGAATGGTCCTGGCTGAAATAACTTCCAACAAAAAGACAGGTGGTGAGTGTCTGTGAGCCAGCATTTTATATGAGGTATAAGCAGGGGTTATAAAGGCAAGACAGGACAGCCTTGCAGTTTTGATTGGCCAGTAAGGTGAGAACATTGGTTATAGAGCTAGATTAATGATCATCAGTTACAAGACTAGATTAATGACCACCAAGCTTGGTACAAACAGATTTGTTATGCTTTTGTGCTTACAGGGGTCAACAAAGCAATTACAGAACCATGAAACAGTTACAGAGCTAGGCAGCTTGAAAGAGAGCAAAAGTTTTAAAAACAATTTTTCTTTTTCTTTTTTTTTTATTTAAAAGAGAATAAAACAAAAGGGGGCAGTACAGAGCAGATCAGAAGAGGACAACATAGGCAACACAGTACTTTACATTAAGTCAACTGGACATCAACAGTATCTAACGCCATATCAAAAACAATTTTTCCTTGTATAGTTTTTCCCTTTCATTGGGCATAGCTATCAAAGCTGCTTTAAAATTTTTGTCTGCTAATTCTGACATAGGGGTCTTCTTGGTGTCAGTCTTCGTTGATCATCTTTTTTCTTCAGAATCAGTTACATTTTTCCATTTCCTATGTGTACAGTTATTTTGACTTGTTTCCTGGACAATATAGAGGACATGTTCTCAAGACTCTGAATTCTATTATATTGCTATGAAGAGAACTGATTTTTTTTTGTTTTAGCAGTCAGTTAAATTGCCTGAAATCAAACTTCATATTCGGTCCCTCTTATAGTAGGTAGCAATGAAAATCTTTATTTAGTTCTTTTAGCTTTATCTGGACTGTTTAAATACAGTACCATGCATGCATATTTCAGACTTTGGCCAAACTTGGGTAGTTTGTATGCAGAATTCAGTACTCTAGCTTCAAAGTCTCTATTCCAGGATTTTATCCCCACACTTTCCAGTTGATATGGAAAGCTTGAACTCTTTCCTCTGGTCTTCAACCTAGTAAGATCTAATTTTAGCTATATATCAAGACATTGACTGAGGATATCCCATGGCTAAAAGCCTTAAAAATGGAAATCTCAGGTAGTTCTGAGCTTTGCTTCTGTTCGTTCTATTTCAGTGTCTTCCTGTTCTATGTTATTTGTCAATACCTATAGGTAGTTGTTTTAATATTTTGTACAGAGTATATGATTGTATAGCTCAAGGAACGTGAGTTGGACAGGAGCTACTGGCTCATTTACTGGAACCCAGAACCTTTCTGGTCACTATTATATAACCTGTATTATATTTACCAAGAATACTCTGGGGGTTCAGTAAGACTTTGTACTTAGGATCTGGATGGTTGATTCAGATGACATGACTTGATAAAGGGAGGTTTTATAATCAAATAAGCTTAAGGTGGTGATATTTTAGGGTAGAATGGAGGTATGAGAAGGTTGATAATTGCCTACTCAGAGTTTCCAATGAATTGAAACAAACTTATCCTTCATAGGTGGGATCCAACTGCAACAAACTTGAGTGTCACTCCCAATAAGGAGTTTTTTCATCAAATATCCCCTATCCTAATATCTCTGGATCATCCCTGCTTTTTAAAAAAAACAATATTTGAGCTTGTTGTAGTAAACTCTTATTTGTCTGCAATTTATCAATAAGACTAAGAGACCAAAATTCTCAGGAGACATGGGAAAAGAATGGTAATACCCAATATCCACTTAAAAAAACGCTGGAAGGAAATAGCTAGGGAAGGACTATATTTCATTCAGATAAAAGCCACTGATGTTAAACCCGCTACCTGCATCATATAAAATGGAGAAAAAAAACTGAAAAATTTGTTATAAAATCAACCAAAATCATGTTCATTACCACAACTCATGAGAAGTATCTTGGCTGAAATTTACCTGAAGTATTGAGAAACACAGAGAAAAAAAGACACACAAACAGGTAAAGAAAAAGTCAAATTATTCATATTCAAGCATGACATGATCCCTCACACAGGAAATCAAAGAAAATTCTGCAAAACATTCTTAAAAACAGTAATGAAATACAGCAATATAGAATATATACCAAATGAACACAGAAAAACCAATAGAACTTCTGTATAACAATAAAGAATTCACTGAGAAAAAAGTTAGGAAATCAGTATCATTAGACATATGATTTTAAAAAACCAAATACTAAGGACCAAATCTAACACACCACATCATAAACCACAGAGCTTGCTTCAACAAATAAAAAAGAATGAAATTATTTCAATTGCACTATCACATGATACTGCAATGCAACTAGCAACAAATGGCAAAAAATGAAATTTGACTCCACATGGCAATGAAATGATGCAACCTTTAATAATAAAGGGTCACAGCAGAGCTTAAGGAAGAAAAGAAACTATCTAGATTCAGATGATAATGTCGTTACAACATAGAAAAGCCTGTAATAAAAGCAGTCCTACGGGGAAGCTTATTGTGGTCAATGTCCCTGGGAGACGAACAGAGTGAGCCCAGATAAATAACCAAATGATGCACCTGAAGGGTCTACGACAAACAACAGTGATCCAATGCCAAAGCAAATACCAGGGAAGATTATGAAGAGGAGAGCAGAAATTACACAGAGGCCAAAACGTCCCCCAAAAATCAGTGAGTGAAGGAGCTGGCTCTCCAAAAGAATAAACAAAAGAGACACATGCATGACCAAATTCACCAAAACAACCAAAGGAAAGACCCTGGTCAATGAAATGAGAAAGAGAAAGGGTGAAAAGCAAAGGGACTCTCTAAGAACTTCTGAGGATAAGTACTTTCAAAACATGTAATTCAATAACTTTGACACTACTGATGAATAAATACATTCCTTGGCAGGAATGAATTATCAAAATGGAATCACCAGTTGATGTGGATCATGCCTGAATTTGAGCAATTGAGAGGCTGAGGCAGTACGATCACAAGTAAAATCACAAGCTCATCTCAGTAGACTCATAAAAAGAATGGCAAAACCCAGCATCCACTCAGAAAAGAATCCCCACAAGAAAACAGCTAGGGAAGGACTTTATCTCATTCTGATAAAGGTCACCAATGTTAAGCCTGCTGCCAAGAATCACGTTAAATGGGGAAAAAACTGAAAGCATTTCTTATACAATCGGCCAAGAGTTTCTTCTCAAGCATTACTCCTGTGCAGTGGATTACTGGAAACTTTAGCCTGAGGGATCAAGCAAGACAAACAAAGAAAAAGCACACAAACAGTCTAACAGAATATCAAATTATCATTGTTCACACATGACATGATCCTTTACAAACGTGCACACACTTACACACACACACACACAAAATAACCAATAATGTCCCCTCAGAAGTTTCCTAGAACTGATAAGTTAACCAGTAAGATTTTGGTATAGGAGCAATGAATTGACAGAGAAAGAAGTTAGGAAAATGGTATGTTTAGAAATACCATTAAGAAAATCCAAAAACTGAGGAATTATCCTAACCAAGGAAGTGACAGAACTCAAACATGAAAAGTACAATATTCTCCAAAATGAGATCAAAGAGGATATGAGGATGTAGAAACACATCCAGGGTTTCTGGAAAGGCAAAATCAATATTGTGAAAACGGCCATATTAGGAAAATGATATCTGGAATGAACACAATGCCAAGGAAAATACCACAGTACTCCTCACCAGCTAAAAACAAACAAACAAACAAAAGTTAACATTTATATGCAACCAGAAGACAGTAGGAATAGGAAAAGTAATCATGGACAAGAAGAGAAAAGCAGGAGGCACGACAATCTCGGATTTCAAATTATATCAGAAAATGGCAGGTTAAAAACTACAAGGTACTGACACCAAAACAGGCAGCAGATCAAGGCGACAGCACAGAGGACATGGTAAAACCCTTGACACATTCAGCTACCCAATATTGGAAAAATGGGCCCCAAAGGTATGCTGTAAGAAAGACAGCTTCTTTACTAAATGGTGTTGGGAATAGAGGCTACACACATGCAGGAGATGGAAGCTAAGTTTTGATCTTTCCATTTGCAATACATTAAAATAACAATGGATTGAAGATCTACTAGTGAAACAAAGTTAAAATATTAAGAAATATTTAATAGCTCAAAGACAAAATAGGTGAAACTCTTGAAGTGATAGGCCTGGACAAGTACGTTCTGAACACCATAGCAATGGCACAAGTGATACTGCCCAGAATGAACACACTGGGGTGTATCAAATCAAAAGGCTTCTGGACACGTAAGGAAAAAAGTCCAAAAGTAAAGAAAAACCCATGGAAGTACAAAGGTTTCAATGTACAGAAAGATAAACAGCACTGCTCAGCATGTCCTTCTGCGAACAGCTGGGCGGCCTCTTCTCCATGGGGGCGGCCTCTTCTGACCCTGAGGCCCTTCCTGCCCTGCTAGTGCTCAGCCCGGGTCACCACAGGGGCAGAGGTTGCCTAGGCCAGCAGTGTGGGTGTGGACAGCGCATCACTTCCGGTCTTGCCGCTGCAACCAGTGGGGCTGCCACTGAGTGCAAGGGCCCTGGGGCAACCCCACCTCACTACAAAGAGCGATGGGCTCAGGCCTGGGGCAGACAGAGAGCTAGGTCACAAGTGAATGAACACATAGGGAAACATAGGGCCAGGTATGCAGACAACTGCCTGTTCCAAAGACTGCTGAGGCTGAGGCAGAAGAATCCTAGAGAGTTGGAGGCCAGCCGGAGCTTCAAAGTGAGCTCAAGCCCAGCTGAAACGATGTGGTATGATTTTATCACAGGAAGCTTAACAATAACTGCACAAATAAATAAATGAATGAATGAAACACCAAAGCCCCAGGGGGCTAGAGTCGTAGGAAACGTGCTCTGACTAACCATTTGTGCTGCTGCAATATCTCCTTTCACTAGCTCTCTGGGTCCTGTCACCACCTTTCAGTAAGGGCAACTTTCAAGGAACCAGACAGATTGTTCAAGTCATGATGTGTCCTTGTTCCTTTTGGTAGTTGGAGAACACATTCAGCCCTCTGTCCTCTGCTAGGTGTAGTTTACAAGGTGAAGGTTCAAGAGGGTTGTTGGGGTTAGCATTGTCAGTGCTGAGTCTGGTTGTTCCCTATTCTCCCCCAAATATTATCTTTGTCAAGGATTGTGTTGATTGGTTATTCTTTGCCTCTGCTTGTGCTATGCTCCCCTTGGCTTGGGTACCACTTCTCTATTGTGGGTCTGCTCTCTCACATGGAGGTGGAGTTCTACTCTTCTGGTATAGGTCTGTTCTCCCACATGTGAGGAGCACCTCTCCTGGTCTGCTCTCTTATGTAGGGGCAGCGTACCTCTCCAGGTCTGCTCCCTTACCTAGGGATAGGATGCTGCTCCTCTAACACAGGTCTGCTCTCTCACATGACGGTGCACCATTAAGTGTCTGATCTCTAATATGGGGGTGAGGTATCACTCCTCCAGATGAAAGTCTGCTCTCAAACATCAGGGCATCATCTCTACTGGCCTGTTCTCTCACATGGGAGTGTGCTGCATGGGTGGCACTTCTCCATCACAGGGCTGCTCTCTCCTGTGGGTTTTGATTGAGGAATTGACATCACTTAATTTCAAAGTTATTTAGGAAAAATACCGACTTATCTCTATCATTATATATTTTTTTGTTACTGATTCTGTTATATTTCTCTTTTGTTTAACATTTTATCCTACCTGATATATTCATTTCTTCAGACTTTTTATTTTTTGCATTTTTGGTCTCATTGTCTCTATCTAGGATATCCTCAAAAGTATTTTGGAATGCTGGTTTTGTGGCCATGAAATTTTTAAGGTAGTCTTTCTATGGAGTGGTTTATATCTATGAATTTTGAAAGATGGTTTTGCAGGATATTTTAATCTCATTTGAAATATGCTTTCCTTTAGGACCTGAAACACTTTCCTCCAAGCTCCTTGGGCTTTAATGTTTGTGTTGAGAACACTGTTGTAATCTTAATAGTTTCACCTTTATAGATGATTTCTTGACTTTCTCTGGCAACTTTTAATATTCTGTTCTTGGGTTAGATTTCTGCGATTTTGACTATCATATATCTGGTCACAATTATTTGGGGTTTTGTATCCCTCACCTGTATAGTGGATTGCTTTTCCACATTTGGAAAATTTTCTGAAAACAAATACTTTAGTTCCATGTGCTCTCTCCTTTGGCTTTTCTCTAACTCTAACTAATCATAGGTTAGTCTTCTTTGTGTCATATAGTATTTGCTAGACCAATTTTCTTTGCTCTTTTCTCTTAAAATATCTATGAGTAACTGTCTCATGCATCACATCTGTCTTCTAGGTATGACACTATCTGCTTACACTGGTCACTTCTGTTGGTCACATGCATAATACAATTCTTTATCTCTGGGATTTCTGTTTGACACCCTTTCATGGACACTATTTCTTTGATAAATTTGTCATTCACGTTTTGATTGGTTTTCATTAGGTCTTATAATTGTTTATCTGAAACTGTAAATGTATTGAGAAGGTTTTTAAAAATTAATTCCACTGTCTTTTAGGTATATCACCTTTGACCCTACTAAATTGCTTTGGTTCCTCCTGATTATTTGGTATAATTCAGCCATTTGGTGTTTGATTTCTTTTTGTTCAGTGCCCTATGGATCTGCTTTGGGAGAGTCGAGATTTTGGAGGCATTTTTAATCAGGTGCCAATGGCACATGTGCTACAGCAGACACACAGAGCCCTCTCTGTCAGTACATGAGCAAATTCACCCTAGCAGCTGACCATCAGATAACAGTTGTTCTCTCTAAGCTAAAACCTCAATTTTCAGGTTTAATTGAAATGTTGTCATTTTGTGATAAATAATTGAGTTTTGGGTTGCTGTTTAGGCACTCGCTCTCTAAAATGTTTGGCATGACAAACTTACTAGGAGAGAAATTAGGGAAACCACTTTTTACAACACTACCCAAAAGTTAAATACCTAGGAATCAATCTAATGAAGGAAGTAAAAGGTCTCTACATTGAAAATGACAGTACTTTCAAATGGGAGACTGAAGAGCATATCACAAAATGAAAAGGTATCCTTTGTTCTTGTGAAGGAAAAGCCAATATAGTGAAAATGATCACACATTGAAAATTGTTATAAGAGTTGATGGAATACCAACTAAAATTCCTAAAGCACATCCCACAGAATTAGTGAAAACAATTCTAAAATTCATTTGGAACCAGAAGAGACCAAAAATAGCAAAGGCAATTCTGGTCAAGAAAGGCAAGGCAGTGGTATCACAATCCCTGACTTTAAATTATAGTACAAAGCTAACATGATAAAAACACTATGGTACTGTCCAGAAAAAAAAACCAGACCCAAAGATTAATGGAACAGATTAGACAATGCAGAAAAAACTCCAGACATACTCAGCCACTTTATCTTTGACAAAGGAGCCAAAACTTTTCACTGGAATAAAGATATCCTCCTTAATAAATGGTGCTAGAAAAATCAGCTTTCCACAAGCCAAAGCTTAATATTAGACTTATATCTTTCATTATGAAGTAAAATCAAAATCAAAATGGATCAATGATATAAATATTAAAACAGAGACACTAAATCTTCTGGATGATAGAGTAGTTAGAACTCTTGAATGGGTATAGGAAAGGATTTATAGACAAAACTCTGATCACACAGGAACTATTCCAAAGAATCAACAACTGAGATCTTATCCTATTAGAAAAAACTTTTGCACAGCAAGAGAAACCCCTAACAAAATGAAAAAACAACACACAATATGGGAAAATTATTCAGCTGTAAAGAATGCAAAAATTCAGACCCCCCCCATATTTAAAGACCCAATCCCAAAATGGGCATGTGAAACAAATACACAATTCTCAGATGAAGAAATATAAATCACAAATAAATACATGAAAAAAATGTTGAACATTATTGGTTATTCAAGATATGCAAATTAAAACAAGCTGAGATTTCATCTCACTCCAGAAAGAATGGCAATTATCAAGAAATCAGCCAATAAAAATACTAGAGGGGCTGTGGGGAAAAGGAACCCTTCTTCACTATCGTTGGGAGTGTAGACTAGTGCAACCACTGTGGAAATTATTGTGGAGATTCCTCAAAAAAGTAGGACTAGAGGTTCCAATAGACTCAGCTATTCCCCTTTATGGTATCTTCCCAAAAGAATTAAAAGCATCTTACCACAGATATATACACACACCATGTTTATAGCAGCACAGTTTGTAATAGCTAAATATTGGAAACAGCACAAATGTCCATCAACTGATGAATGGATAAATAAGATGTAGGGATTTTCCTATACAGTGGAGTACTACTTGGACATTTCTAGGTAAATAGATGCACCCGGACAGCATACTATTAAGTGGAATAAACCAGACACACATGTGTAAATACTGCATTGTTTCTCAAGTGTAAGAAACTGAAAATGTAAATAGGACCAAAAAATGTAAGATATTTTGAAATAGGAAGAAAATGTTCAAATGGGAAGGGGGATGAGGGAGAAGGTAGGGGAAAAGAAGGAAGGGTAAAGGAAAAAACAAGAAAAGTAGGAAAAATGGAAACAAAGCTTTTATAAATTAAGGTGAGGAAGAATGGTTGAAGGGAGGGTATGGGAATAGAAAAAAAAGAATCAAGATATATCATGTACAGGTGCACATTCCCTATGATGACTGTGATCATTATGTATACTTGAAATGTATCAGTATACTGAGTTAATTAAAAAAACATATCATATTTACAATAGCATAAAAAAAGTGTCTTGAACTAAATTCAGGAAAATATATGCAAAACTTCATGTGCAACTATAAATCTTTGTGACAATGTCTAGTTTTTGTGAGTACATAGACCAACAGAAATGGTCAGACAATTATATGTTGTAGTGGGAACTGCTGTAACTCTCATATATAGGTTGGTATTATCTACTGAAATAGTGAAGTTGAAAAAAATTAATATTGTGTGAGGCTACTAATTCTTCTCTCATATATATATATATATATATATTATATATGATGTGCATATGTGTGCACAAAGACATGAAGAATGTTTGTAGCAACATTCTTAATTTCCCCAAACTGGAAATAACCCAAAATTTCATTAATATTAGAATGGATAATTTCTTATAAATTCATTGAATGCAACATAATACAACACAGAAATGATGAACCAGTGCTATATACAACAGTGTTGAATCTCAGAAACATAACAGCAAGGGAAATAAGACAAATACAAAAGGTACACAGATGTTTATATATCATTCAAAGCCTAAACCACAGAGCTTGGATATCAATATTGAGTGGTAAATGTACAAAAAAAAACAAGAGATTACCAATCTCAACTGTCATACTTATAGTTTCCTTAGGGGAGAGGAGAGAGATTGTGATTTCCAAATGTCTATGGTTTCTTGATCTTTGCTGTGGTTTGTATTATGATAACTTGCATAGCTGTATGGTTACATCTTAAAGACTTTTCTGCCTTCCTTAATGTTATTTACATTATGCATGTATGTTCCTTAATGTTATTTAAGACATTAAATAACATGACAGAGACAAGGTTTCACTATGCAGTTCAGGCTGGCCTTGAAGTCACTCTGTAGCCCAGGCTGTCCTTGAACTCACAGAGAACCTCTTGCCTCAGACTCCCAAGTGTTGGGATTAGAGGTGTTCCTTAATGTTATTTGCAGCAAGCATTATGCATGCTTTCATCCTCCTCTAGGACGTTTTAGAATGTGAGGCTACTGTGACCAAACTCAGGGTTTATTGTGAGAGTGAGATGAAACATAAAACCATGTTGATTATGCCAAGCATTTTATAAGATCTTAAAAATGTTACCTTATCGTACAAGTTTCTGTTATTGTTTTTCTTATTTGTTGCCAACCTTGCCGCTCTTTCCATTGTATTTCTCAGCTTATTATTTGTAATGCTGTCTCTTCTTTTTTTTTTGTATTTTGAGACAAGGTTTCACTATGCAGTTCAGGCTGGCCTTGAAATCACTCTGTAGCCCAGGCTGTCCTTGAACTCACAGAGATCCTCTTGCCTCAGACTCCCAAGTGTTGGGATTAGAGGTGTGTGCCAGTACGCCTGGCTAATGCTAACTTCTATATAAGTGGTTTTCCCCCTTTACTGTCTTTAATCACTCTCAACCATAGCAAGTGCTCTCCAGTCCAAAGATTTAATAAAAATATATTTCATTGGAGTTTTAATGGGGTTGCCTTTGAATATTTAATTGTTTTGATTGTTTTCATAACAACAAAAATTTTATTTGGGGAAATTATTAATTACTGCTTTAACTGTACATATTTATGGAGTATGTTATAATTTGATACATGCATACAATTGTTATGATCAAATCAGAGTAATTAGCATTTCCATTTGCTTAAACATTTAAAACATTTTTGGGTTTTTTTTTTTTTTGGTACCAGGGATTGACACAACACCTTGCGCTTGCCAGGCAGGTGCTTATACTGCTGACCTAAATCCCCGGCCCCAAAACATTTTTTGTTAACACTTAAAATTATGCGTATTAAGTAGGTGTAGTGTGATATTTCAGTGAATATATATAATATGTACTAATCAAATCAGTGTAATTAGCATTTTTCTCTCATCATTACTTTGTGATTGGAGCCTTTAAGCTACTTCTAGTTCTTCATAAAGTATGTTGCAGATTATTGTGAACTATCATCCACAATATGCTGTGGACACTTATTCTATTTCTGTTTTGGTAACAAAATATATTATTAAAGATGAATTAACATACATATTTACACTAACTTCTTGAATTTACCTGGAATTTATATTTAGGGACACAGGGAAAGTAAACTGACCTTTTCTCCCAATCAGTTAACAAAGTAACCCTGAGCACCATGAAATGAACAGTTCATCTCTCCTCCACTAACTTTAACTCTCTCCTCTTGCTAGGATAAATTCACAACTCTTTGCACGAAAAGCATAGACCTCAGGTATGGTATCTGAGCCAAATACAATAATGTAATTCAAGAGAGGAGAAGGCATGGTTAGTAGGTAGCAGGATGTATATCTCAAACTAGGAGAGAAAGAGAAGAAAGGGCAGGAAAAGCCTCTGTCAAATGCATATTTCTTAAAAGCTTCCTTGTGTGTAGCACACAAGCCACTATCTCTTACAACATTTGGTTAAAAATGTCCATTTACTTTCCTCATGCATCATAATAACAACACATCTTATTATCCTGTGTATTTGAGCTAACCCATGTAAGGAACATAGGCTTTGGGCTTAATCAGCACCATGTCTTATTCCTGGCCTCACCACTAAGCACCTACATGACCCAAAGTAAGTTTCCTAATTGTCCAGCCTGTTTCTTAATCTGAAATATGTGCCAATTAATAATAATTAAAGTAATAGTAAATTAAAACTTGTCTGACTTTCCACTGCTGTTGGAAATACTTAAGAAAAACAACTTAAAATGTAGAAAGGATTATTTTGGCTCACAGTTTCAGTCCAGTTGTTTTTGGGCTGGTGGTGAGGTATAACATCATGAAGAAATCATGTGGTGAAAGAATATTATTCACTACATGGTGACTGGGAAACAAAGGGAGAGAGCCTAGGTCCCAATATCCCTTTCAAAGGCACTCCCTCATTGACCTAATTTCCACTAAATAGTCCTTCTACCTCCAAATATTCCTCCATGTCCTAATAGTACCACAGGGCTGAAAACCAAGCCTTTAGCACATTGTCCTTTAGGAGTTGTTATGGTTTGTTTCTAGATGTCCCCCCCAAAACCTCATCAAGGGGGAGCTAGCTTCTTAGAGGCAGCTGAATGCCGTTTGTGATTGGTTCATTGCCTGGGATTAGTGGTGTAAGTGCTACACCTGTCCTAGGGCAAGTAGCCTGAATACAACATAAGGGAGGAAAAGAGCCTTGCTCTCTTCCCTTTTGTTCTTGCTGGTTTTGCTCTCTACTGTTGCCATGAATGGTTGCCCCTCAGTCATGCCGCCCTGTCTTGGAGACAGTTGAGTATAGACTGAAACCTCCACAAACTGTGAGCTAAATAAACCCTTCCTCCCTTCACTTTAAGAGTCATGTATTTTATCCCATAAATGAGAAAAATAACAAAGACAGGGGTCATTTAAGATGCAAACCATAATAGAAATAGTAATAGTAATCCCTATCTGAAGGGAATTGATGTGAGGATTAAAGACTTAATGCATTCCTTAAATATTTGTAGTACATGCTTCTGGTACACAATATTTACATTCTTTGTGTTGAGTGAGTACATGTACATAACACATTTTAATTCCATATTTCATACACTTACCTTCCACTTTCTCCCCTTCCCTCCATCTCTTGATCCCCTTCCCATTTGAGAAAGATCTATCTTCCTACTTCATATTATCTTTTATTTTGTTTTTTTGTTTATAATTTGGGTTTCCCATATAAGATAAATGATACTATATTTAAGTTTATTTCTCTGATTTATTATACTTAACATGATGGTCTCAAGGTACGTTCATTTTCCTACAAGCAATTGAAATTTTTCTTTATGGCACAGTAGTACTCCATTGTGTGAAAGCATCATGTTTTCTTTATCCATTTAACTCTTGGTTGACAAAGAGGCTAATTCCAAGATTTAAGAGCTAGTGAATTTAAAGGGATTATTCTAGGGTGCCTGGCTAAATCTTCAGGAGATTATAGTTACTGTGATTTTAATTTTTATCATTATTGTGTTAGAATCAGGAAGAGAAATAAGCTTCAACAAAGGAGACTGAGAGACATAAAAATAATCTGAAAGGAGTAAGTTAAGAGATTAGTGTCATGGAAGCAGGGAAAGTAGTGTCAAGAAGGAGGGAGATAATTCAAAAGGAGGTCACTCAAATGCTATGTTCTCCTGACAAAGTGAAAGACGTTTTTTCTTCTTATTGACTAGTGGCAGTAAGGGGAGAAAAGAACAAAAACAGTAATTTTAAATTTTAAATTTTAAATTATCAGACACATAACTCTCTAAAAGCCTTCTTTCAGTTAACTCTGTTAAGTGAAATCTGGGTCGTCTGTGTCTTCCTATAAGAGAAGGTATACGTTTCTTGAATAAAGGAAAAGACAGTACCACACAAAGTGAAACAGAAAGTAACAGCTTTGCATTATTTTTGGCAAAATAAGAATTTAGACAGTTTCAAGTTTATAAAACAGAAAAGAGGATGGGGAGGGAAGAAAGGGGGATGAATTACAGAGCAGGTTTTCAAACTAGTGAAACCTCCACATTAGCACCTGTGAAAAGGGGGTGGTGGTAGATGTATTATTAATTTCTTTTAGTCTGCCTAATATCTCAAAGAAATTATGACTGTATAAACTATAAATCTAGGCAAATCATTTGATGAAATTTCTAGAGTAAACCTTTGAAAAAGTTGGCAGGAAAACCAGGAAGTGAAATATATTCTAATCTGAGGTAAATGATCTATCTGAGGGTAGTATATCAATCTTTTTCTTGTTACTGGGACAAAATATCTGACACCCATAACTTAAAGGAGGAGAGGTGTATTTTGGCTAATGGTTTTAGAGGATTTAGTCCATAGTTGGCTGGCTCCAAGGCAAAACTAATATGGTGGAAAGGCATTGTGGAGGAAAGATGATCAACCCATGGCATCCAAGAAGCAGAAAGAGAAGGGAGAAGCCAGCAAGGAACACACACCCTTTCAAAGGCACACCCCTAGTGACACATCCCTTCAAACAGTCTCCACCTTCTCACTGTACACTTAGCTATGAACTCATCAATGGATCAAACCACTAATGAGTATGATGCCCCTATGATGTATTCTTCTGGAAACCCTACCTCTGAATACATGAGGCTTTTGGGGAACATTCTAGATGTCAACCATACTGGGTAGATATGAGAGGGGTAGGCAGTAATAAAGGATGGTAAATCTCGAACTGTGTTTAGAATCCTCACCTCTGTGCTTTAGGGCCCTGAGTGGTGTTGCCTCCTGCTTGGGTAAGGTCCCCATTGGCTCTGGAGAGAGAGAGATGGCTACCTGATGGCTACTCTCTCTGGAGAGAGAGAGATGGCTACCCGAAGCCCAGAGGTGATCCAGAGGGATATAAGGAATGGGCTTCTTGAGTCTTTGCTACAGGTTACTTCTCAGCTAAAGGGTCATTTCTTAGCAGATAATCCCTCCTATTCTCTTTTTTGGCCTTGTGGGCTAACTAGACTGAGTCTTAAGTACGACAAAGAATGGTGAGGGCAAGTCAGATGGTGATGGGCAGAGCACGGAAGGCTGAGCCTCCAAAGATCTCCACTAAGAGATGAGTGTGGTGGTGGGGGGGACACTTGGAAAGTGAAATTGTATCGGTAGGCATGAAATAGAACATCAGGCCAGGGAAAGGAGAGCTGATGGGGGTGATTTTGAGAAGAGAGGCACATCAAGATAGATGCTTGGTGGGGCAGCCTGAGGAATGTGCCCTCAAGGAAGCAGTGATATTGGTGGGTAGCATATCTCAACTTCAACCATATGTAGGTGGCTTGTATTGTAACCTTACAGACAGTAGGAATACATGTCCTAGATTCTCCATCTTGAAGAAACTCCCTTAAATATACTTAGCTCTACCTCAGAATACATCTCAACTTCTCTGAGTTCCTGCAGTCTACTTTTGGGTGCATTCTAAAATCTCCATCTAATAAACCCTTCTCATGTTTCTTATTGATATGTCCTGAAAATTCTTTTTTCCACAGCAGGAGCCAGAAAACTTGGAAACTTATCCTAGAAAGGTGGAATGGGTTCCTCATTTCAGTCTCAGGGGCCCTCAGATCCAGCCTAGTGATAGTGTCATACAGTCATTAAATTAGGTGCTTATACATAGTTGGGTTAATCTAATGACAGAAACCAGGTGATATTCCTGTGTGCCTAACTCTTTTCACTTATATTATAGTTGAAGGATCCATTCATTTTCTTACAAAGGACTTGAATTCATTGGTTTTTTTTATGGCTGATTACCACATTTTCTTAACCCATTTATAAACAAAGAGTAAAATAGAGGCAGACATTTAGAGCAGGAAAAAGGGAGGGGGAAGAGGGAGGGAAAAGGTAGAGAAAGGGATGTTAGAGGGGGAACGGGGATCAAAACTATCAAGATATGTTAAATCCCTCAAAATGAATATAAATGATATGTATTGCAAACATATACCTGTAAAAGTTACATATCTATATATCTATATCTATATCTATATCTATATCTATATCTATATCTATATCTATATCTATCAATTGACAGAGGAGTCCACCAGATGTGTTGTTTGGTTAAAAATATACAGTATAGAACACCACTTATACTTGATCACATTTATCTATACATGTATCTATCTGAGAATACAGGTAGGGGGAAATAGATAGGAATTCACCAAAGTACTAACAATGGTTAAACAGTGGCGTGACTTTTCAGATAATTTGTGCTTTAATTTTTGTATGTTTTCTCTATTTTTTGAAGGCTGAACAGAGATGTTCTTTTCATAAACAGAATACAGTCACCAAAGCAAAACATGCAGAGAGAATAGATCCTTAAGCAGTCAGAGAGAAGAGCAAGAATAGAGGTCAGGGCATCCCTCTTCACTGTGTTGATATGTAAGATGTCTCTTTCCTGACAAAAGGAAATTACTTTGTGGATTAGTTCATGTAGTTTGAAGCCCACCTCCTTACTCCTATTTTACTCATCAATAGCATTGGACATGGCTCGGACGGTTCCTTGTGTTCTCTAGGGACTTCTTTTGAAATCTCTTCTTATGTGTCAGCTCCTGTAGAATAAAAAACCTGGGCCTTAGTTGTTACTTTCATTGTCACAGGTTTCTTTTGTGTCGACCTCCTAGAGAGTGACAATAGGTAGAGCGGATCGTGTACTTTTGTCTCCTGGTTCTACACATAAACCTAGGATCATCATTCTTATGCCCGCAACCACTGGGCAAAGGAGATTGAGCCCTGAAATTACTGGCAGGATCAATAACCAACACTTGATCCCATGATCTTTTTCTGCCTCCAAGGGCTGTGATATTTAAGGATAAAAGTAGAGGATCCCCAAATTCTGCCAGGATCGCATCCTAATCTGAGTCATCAAGGGTATGATCTATTTCTATTATGCTGCAATTTCAGTCAGAACCGCCAATCAGTAATGGGAGGGAATCCTGAAATGCCACAGGGTTGGCTGCTCTCTCCATTGCTGGTTTAGATCTTCTGAGCCACTTCTGTTTAATAAAAGTGTCACTCCAATCCTCCTCCTCCCTTATCATTTTGATCAACTCCAGGAAATTGAGAAGCTGCTCCTGCTTCTTGTTTGTTCACGTCCTGAGAAGATGCTTAAACCTGAAGCATAGGCCCTTACTTGGCTCATCCCATGCCAGGAGCTGATGCAGGTGAGTGTGGTTTGTAGCTTTCTCAGCTAGGATGCCTGCCTGAGTAATATTCTGTATCTGCACCTCTAAGTGGACCACAAAAAAAGTTTTCTCCCCTTGCGCATACAGGGTTTTAAATTTACCAAGGGTAGTCACACTGCTCTCAGACTCCTCACCCAAACACTAATTTCTTGCCTGCTAAAAGTTTACCACATTTAGTTTGGGATTGGCAGCCTGGAACAAATGCATAACCTCTCAGGCAGAGTCCCTAAGGGTTTTCATTAACCACCTGAACTTTTGTTCTGACATATTCCAATCTGGCAGGATTCCCTTGACTTGAGTCAGTAAGATATAAAAGGTTTATTACCCCTGGACAGAACACCACCCTACTAGAGAGCAACTTCATGTTTCCTTCTGTCATATGGATTATTAAAGGAGTAAGTTTCCATTCCAGAGACCTTATCACGGAATGGGCCTCTGGTGGCAAGGGTGCACTTGTCCACCAGCTGTTACTTACATATGCAAGGATGACTGAGAAAAATAGGGCATCTGAAAACAAGATTGTCTGGCTTTTTGTTTAAGCCTAAACTGCAAGAATACCCAAAGCAGTCTTCCTGGTTTTGCCTTCCCTCTAGTTTAGTAGAAACTGTAAGAAGAAGAAAAAAGTCAAGACAGTGGGCTGTGAGGAACCCATCTACTCTAGAATTCTCTATTTTCCTGAGTACTCTGCAGTGCATTTTATATCTATCCACTGCACCAAAACTATCTTGCAGGAGACTGGCCATCACCTTCCCACCTATTCTTCAGAAAAGATAGCAACTGTTTCTTAGAAGTCTTTGAAGTTGATATTGAGATCTCAAAATAGGGCTCAATATTGTAAGTCTCAAAGATTTATTGTAATAAGTAAGATTTCCATTAACCTCATGGTCCTTAGGTTTCAGCCACACTCCTCAAAGTTTCCTTTTATTTCTCAGATTCTTGCAGGAGTTCACAAACTGGTGCTCACCTTTATTTCACTTTTAGCCATTGCAGCTATTGCCTTCCACGAGAGACAGCTAGCCTAATGATGTGGTCGACCTCTGTCTACAGGAAGTCTAAGATCAGGCTGCTCAAGGCATTAAGACTGGGCCATAGCTGAGGGAAAGGGTCAGAAACATCAGAAGCAGCCTCATTTATTATCCTGCTATCGCCCTCTACTGTGGCTAGGCAGAAAATTCCCTATCTCACCTGTTAGAAGCCACCATCCTCTCCATGACATTTCCTTTCGAGAAATCACTGACGTACGAATTATGCAACCAGATGCACAAAATTCAAGTTCAGAGAATTTTGGTGGGCTGTCACTGAGAAAGGGAATAGCAGCTGGTCACACTCTCACACCCGTATTCCTTCCCAAGAAGTGATGAGTTGCAAAGGGGGTTTGAGGCAGACAGCTTCTGAGTCTTCTGCCACCTCCCAGAAAATGTCTCACTCTCCAGGACAGGCAAATTCCTCCTAGTAGGCAGCATCCACATGAACTCACCTTCTTTGACTGCGCAGCTGGACCATGGGAGTACTTTTTCCCATGCCTGGCAGTAACAGATTTTACACACCATGCATTGCCTTCAAACTGGTGGAGAGTCATCCTTCTACGCAATAGCATCTTGCTTTCTTTATCTAGCCTTTGCAGGTGGGCGGAGGATGGTAGGGTGTCACGGATACTTGGGCGTCACAGATAGCCCTGTTTCTCCTTCCGGTCTCTGAGGTACTGCAGGGGAAAAGGATGGCTCGTCCTCGATCACTAACCAAGTCAGGGCTGCTCCAACGAGCTAGCTTTCAGCCCCGCTGCCCAGCAAGGGGTAGCAGAATCCTGGCAGCGCGGTTTCCAAGGCAGCCACAACAGCACCCGCCCTCCATTTCCGCCCGCCCAGTAGCAGTGACTGCTTTTAGCCTGTGCCCATTGAGACAAAAGAGCGTGATGAGCCCAGTGGTACGACCAATCAGCTGGGCTCGGGGTTGCCTCCCCGCGCAGCCTCCCGTCTCAAAGCTAATGCTAAGAGGAGAAGGGGAGCCAGCCTACGGGGCTGCGGCCAACAGGCGCTGGAGTTGGCGTGTAGTCAAGTGCGGCTGGGAGACACCAACTGGGCCCATTTTACCCGTGAGTTTGTTGTTTCCCCTCGCTTCCCTTCTTCTTATCCCCCTTCTGCCTCTGCTCTTCTCCGCTCTTTGAGACCGGATGCTTTAAACACGAGGTGAGACAGAAAAGAAGTGAACAATGAGAGTGCTTTACCTTGGCATGGGGAGAAGGGGAAAAGGCGTTTGGCGAGCGTTTTTGCGTGCAGATGTACTTGCACAGATATCTCAATTATTTTCAGCAGCCTTATGAAGGAGGTAACAGTTTGTCCATGTAACAGAGGGGGTTTCATAAGCAACCAGGCAGGATGATTAGGAAGTACAGAGCCAGGTGCTCGCACTCAAGTAGTTAGCTCTAACTTCAGAGACTGTCCCAGGGAAGCATTCCTCTGGAGGGTCAGGTTAAGAGTTAGTGGAGAAAAGCCAAAGCAAGATGAGAGGACTAACTTGGGGCCATGTAGAATTATTGAGCAAGGACTATTATCTCCATTTTAAAGATGAGGAAATAGCCACAGAAAGCTTGGGCGTCCTGCCTGTATCTTACAGCAAATAAGCAACAGCATCTGATTGTGCGTGCTGGTCTCTTCTGTTAATACCATCTCTTTGCCCAACTGTGCTGCCCAGGGAGCATTTTACATAGGTAGTCTCTAAGCATCCCAACAGCCATCTTGCTATGATGGTAGTGTTGAGGGAAGTATGAGAGAAAAGGAGGGGAACCTGTATGGTACCCATTGTACAGAAGAGAAACTGAGGCACCTTTCTTTCCCATTTTGTATTTGTCTTTATAACAGTGTGCCTGTTTATAAAAGTAACATTTTTAAACTGGGTGTGGGGGCACACGTCTGTAATACTAACACTTGGGAGTCAAGGACAGGGGGATCACTGAGTTTAAGGCCAGCCTGGGCTTCATACTGAGTTCAAGGCCAGAACACAACAAGACCCTGTCTCCCTCCCCCAAATTTCCAATAGCCCATTGTAATCCCAAAGAGATAAGGCTCAGAGAAGTGAAATGACTTACCTAAAATTATGTGGTGAACTCAAAATATAGACTGGGTTTCTGAGTCCAGAACTCATGCTATTAACCAAAGTGTTGGTATCAAAATAATTTTGGAGAATTTGTTAGAAAGGCAGATTCCTGAGCCCCACTGCTGGGGATTTTGATTTACTAGAGGAGTGTGTTTTGTATTTTTAAATGTTGCTGTAGTTGATTCTGAGGTATACAGAAGTTTGTGAACTAATTGTTCTAAACACCGTATCACACTGAAGGTTATAAGTAAGTGGATCTCCCACTAATGTATCTGCCCACAGCATATCTGTCATGAAGTGATAGTCTAGAACAGTTTCCTATCTGGGCACTTTTCTGTTTTTTTTTTTTTTTTTTTTTT